>CAJPEX010001993.1:32649-45765 GCA_905338405.1 Notodromas monacha
GGAGGACCGTGTATAAGGAATGTCCCCTGAGTGTGTAAGCGTGTCGTTTCGCAAACGCGGACATCAAGCTCAAGAGGGACAGTTTCTGCTCGCACACGAAAACACGTGGGGGGAATCACAAGAAAAAGAAATATTTAAAAAATGAAATGAAAAAAGGAGGAACAGAAGGAGGAGGTGGAGGAGGAAAAGGAAAAACAAGCTTTTTGAAGAAAAGCGGGTCGGAATGATTTACGAGCGCCGCTTTTGAAAACGTGCTTAGAGCCCTATTTATATTCCCCCACCGCGACTCAAGCGGACATTGCTTCATTTACACTCGTTCCTCTCTCGGTGGTGTGTATATATATAGCGAAATACGTATATACACAACCTGTGTTTGTAACTCTCTCTATCCCGAAGGTTCATTCACCATTCTTCACTTGGCAAGAATAAAAGGAACCGTACTGATTGTTGATATCGCCTCCTGACACGTTCAGTTGCGATCCTAGTGATGAGTTGACCTTGTCTGGGAAGCAGTTCGACCCATCGTAATTTAGTTTTTTTCTTTCTCGGGTCCTTCGAAAGTGGTACACGAACCATTATTAAAATCCAATCACGTTTGGTTTCCAGGGAGAGAATTGCGCAATAATAACAGATTCAGTACTCTCACGCAAAAAGCTATGAAGACGAAGTTTTCTTTAACGGAGGAACAAAAAATCTATTTCATCACTCAGTCTAGAATAAGGCATTTTTTCCAATTTTTTTCCAAAACACTTGAAGGAGTAAAAAATTGGTCAGACCATTTTAGTAATTATTCATGGTTCCGTAAATTTATTCAGCGGTCGAATATAAGGTGCAAAATTCATCGCCATGATTCACTTTTTTTCTTCCTAACTATTTTTGGTTATCCTGTGAAAGAATTTCCAAGTGAAACCTGTGGAATGTACTTTAAACCGATGTTTTTTCTTGGCCAAGAATGTCTTCTAGAATTTTAGGACACCTTTTGATGATGATGAATGCAGGTTTTCTCATAGCAGGGTTATTCCAAGATTTTTAAAATTCGAAGCTTTTTTATTTCATTTGACGTTACGAAAATTCCTGCCTGAAGAGAAGAAAACCCAAGTTCACAAATTGTGCTGTTCTGAATTTTCTGCTACCGTATTCTGAAAATATATACGTAAAGTTATCGGTCATCAGCTCAAAACATCGTTGTTATATCGCAGATCTTGTCTGTTGCCAAATGCACGAATGCTGAATTGATTGTCCAGAATATCTTCGAAGTTCTCCGAAGCGCCCAAATCAGCTGTTCTTCACTTGTGTGATTGGCTCAATACTTAAACTTCTGCTAAAATATTCTATTTTCAACTTTCTTTTCTTTTCATGCCGTGTATTTCACACTTCAAGAATCGTCGAAACTCCCGAATTGGAAAATATTCAATAAGCATGTTCCCTATTCCTTCAAAAAGAAAGTAGATCACTTGATCGGGTATGAAAATGGTGCAGTATTTTTAATCATCTCTATGTGCTTAGTACCTACACCGCAAATTATTTCAAACTGCTAGAAAAGTTTCACTCTTGACATTATCGTGAATTCATGAGTACCAGCTAGTATAATGCAGGTTATTATTCATGAAGAAAAAATTAGGCTAATCAGGCATGTAAATTTCAAGCAAATTGCGAGGTCTGAAATAGGGAAGAAAAAAGGCCACGCAGTTTTTCCCCACGTACACGTATTTTAATCCGCATAGCTTGGCGTGCTGAAATCCGCGCAGATTGAAACATAGAAGCCATTTCCCCCGGGGGGCGCAAGGAAATTGAGGAAAACCCCGGTTTTCTTTTTTTTTTTTCTCACGTTTTTTCCTGGAGGAAGGGATATAAATAATTCAGCTGGACTCCGCTTCAGAAGCATCTTGTCAAACAATATATGCCGAGCTCTCATCTCCGGCGGCGCCTCTTAATCCCCGACAGATTACGCCTGTCCCCGGGTAATTTGCATGCTGTTACTCGGATAAAAACGTCTGTCTCTCTAGATGCAGAATCAGCGAGGGTCTCTCTGATCAGGGAGGGGGGGGACAAATTAGTGACACGAGGGGTCGCGTGCTGCGGTTAATGGGCCCGTGGCTTCGGGTGTGAAATCTCCCGGGGATCCCAGTGGCAGGAGCCGGGCTAATGGGTCCCGGGGAACTCGTGGCTTTTTGCGGCACACGTCAGAATGTCTCAGTTCCCCTCGTTTCTCATACATACATCAGTTATATATACATTCTTTTTTTTTTTGTTCTTGGGCAGACTCCCTGGTTTTTAAGTAATCACCCCTTAATGAGGTTATTTTGTCTTCCGAGGCGCATCCCACAGTGGCTAAAAGCAGCAGAGGCTTTAAAAACAGCTCCGGACCCCTTTCAGATCCAATTCCGGAACTTTGTTCAATGAGATTTCCTGAGCAAAAGATTACAATATGTAACCTATAAATATAATTATAAATTCAGCAGACTCACCCCCCCCCCCCCCCTCCACTGATGGACAGACAGCAGAATCAAGCAGCAATTGTGACTTGAAATCTTTAATTCCCAATAATTTAAAGAATGCCGGGCTGCACAATTATAATTTTTATACGACGTCGGAAACCTGAGGATATTTTTTCAAAATGATGAATTGTTTTATTATAGCTCGAAAAATGTTTTGCCTTTTCGATATAGTTCGTGGATTATTTGCATACAGTAGTATTTTGTGACAGTGAAGCTTTGATTCGTTGGGATATTCATTTGAATAATTATCGAAATAGGATTAATGTGCGAGTGCGAATCAAAATTGGCTACATATTTTATTCTCTCAGATCTAAACTACATTCTTTGATTTATAGAATAATTTACAAAAGCGGTCCTTTGAAAATACTGTATCAAGTGCAGTACAGTAATGCACATGCTTTTATGCGCTCGAAAATGCCTCAATATTGAAAAGGAAAATCGAGAAAAATATTCCTTCAACACCATGTTAATCTTGGAAATATTGTTAGTAATAATAGCAAAATTTGTATTAATATCGGTAATAAAGCAGGCGCAAGTTCTGCCTTGAAATTTTTAGAAGAATGTACGAATTGGGTTACTTGTGTTCGAATAATTGTTGTTCTTGTATTTTTGCTGTGAAATTTTCCACCTTCATGGCGGGAAATCGTTGAACAAAGAAAGTTATTCATTTTTCACGGAATATTCAATATCATTTCCTGAATACTTGCGGCAATTTATTTTTTACTCCATTTAAGATTTTTTCTTTCAGAACACCATTCTCTTCTTCATTTTTGCAAATTATTCCCAGAATAATGTATGATTTGCATGCTGGTGGCATCCCGAATTCCACATCGGTAGCCTGACTGATGTAAATTTGCTTTTTCAAATGGAAATCAGAAAAAACCTTTCAAGAAAGCTTTGCAAAAATCTTGAGGAGCGTAACGTGAGATTTTCCTGGGCCAAGTCTAGTTATGTTCGTGTGACGGAATGCGTGAAATGGGCGCATGTATTCAGAAGTGATGACCGCTGGACGTCACGTCAATCAGCTCTAATTCCTGTCAGCTCACCTGGAAGAAGCGTCTTTTCTACCCCATGCATAAAGCGAGAAAAAATGTTTTGAAAAAATAAAATAAATAAAGTCTTTCAAAAATCCTCGAGTAGAAAAAAATCCCGGATTAATGTTTAAAAGAAATTAGATGACTTATACGCGGAGGTGTTTTTGATTGGCATGCAAAATACTTGATTCTGAGGTGTTGAAAATTCTGGAACCAATCAAGTGTTTGGTATTCCATTGACCTTTCTTAATTGATTACAACTTTATGACTTGATGCGTACGACAGGAAAAAAAACTGAAAATTTACAGGGAAAACGTAACTTTTGAACTAATTTAATGTGCAGTATTCAGATGCATTATTTTTGCTGATATTGGTAAAATATTGAGTGTGACATGGAAATCACAGTGTTGCTCTCGATGCTGATTTCAAGGGTGAAATATTTTAATAACGAAGAAGGCCTTATATTTCAAGTGCTCCGAGGAAATTCATTCCGTTTGGGATAAATATTGTCATTTTATTTCAATCCAAAGTATTTTTGGCATGCTTTTAGGGGATATTTTACCATGGATACAACATCGAAATTCTGCTTACTGTTAAAAGTAGCGGCCCAATTAAATTGCACGTGCGACTTTGAATTATTTTACATTCTAAAATCCGAATGTAAATAATGCTGCGCTCAATTAGCACGATTTTTTTTCGAAAGTTGGCCACGATTCTAATTTTTTTATGCAAGGACGGAGAGCAATAGACATATTTTTGAGCAATAGGACATTAACGTACATAATTTTTTGTTTGATATTTTAATTCAATATTTTGGCAATCCGTGGAATGTTTTCATGCATTATTTCAGATGCGTCAATGGGAACTGTTTCACCCTGCGACCCAGAATAAACCCCGTGTTTCATTCCCATGAACCTTACAGAGTTATTGTGATCTCAAAGGTGATGACAGAGGGATTTTTGTCCCCTCGAACTTCTGGCCACGAATCATATGTGCGAGATTTCTGAACAAAAGGGGTTGTGAGGGGAGCCAAAAATGAAAAAAAAAAAAATCGAGGGGCATAAGAAACGTTTCTTTCATGCCATGACGACGGAAATTATTCAAATGGCGCTCTTTTCTATTCGCTGCGCGTTGTCATTCACTCGTCAGTCGTCAGCACTGTGCGACAGGGAGAAAAAACAGGCGGTGCCGCGTGGGAATCCGCGTAATGCGGGATCACTCCGAGGTTTACTATGCAAATTACGCCAAGACTCGGGATTCGTCTCCTCTTTTTTTATTTTACTCGTTTGTGTATGTATATAATATATTTATATGCATTTTGTTCTTACGTGAGCTTAGTCTCGAATAAACTCTCGCAATCCGAGGTGAACCATTCGTGCAGCGTAGTAAAACCCCCAGGACTTTTGTTCTCTTTTTTTTCCCAGCAGCCTCGACTTATGCCAGGCATCAAAAGGCGTATGTTTTTAAATGACTTTCTTTAATACACGTTTTTTTTCTGACGTATTCCTGAATTTCTGTATGATTTTTTTAAAATGAATCAGCATTCATTGACGTACCTCACGGTGAATTCTAACCTTCGTGTCCCGATTTAGATGAATGTGAATAACCAGGGCGCTTCAAAATTGCCGGTTTTTGCATACTGGTTGAACTTTGAAGATAAGTGCCACTTATACAGACTAAACTGCTCAATAGTCCTCCTATATACGATCTTGAAAAGAAGAAAATGGAGCAATATTCGGGCAATGTTATTACAGTACTTGAACGGTTTGAGATATCACACTAAAACGGCACGTTTATGCCGTTCTATTCTGATTTAATGCATGACAAATTTCATGATTTAATCGAATCGTGGCACGCACATTTGAATAGAGGGACCAGAGATGAAAAAAAAATGTGCTGTCTACTTTTTCCAATGATTGAATTTTTTTTTTCGGAAATATTGTCATCGAGCCGAACGAAATGGTGAAATGGACGCATCGCTTCATTTTTCTTTAAAATCGTTCAGGGGTTTAGAGTAGGAGAATATTTAAAAAGTCTCTTATATTTTTTAAATTTATACACGTAGAGCCAAATTAAGGTTGTGTTAGGATGATCCAGCTTTATTGGCCAAGATCCAACGAACACCTTCAAAACATACTAATTATAAAATTATGTTCACCGATTTCTCTGGAAAAGAGTTAAATTATTATGAAACTTTCTTCCTCAAAAACATGATCGTTCGCGCTGAAATTAGCTTGTAATTTGTATTGCATGTCTACAGCTTGATACGCGTTTTTAAACGGTAAGAGGTTTATTTATGACTTACTACAATTACATACTTCCAATCCCGCAGTAATTCCGGAGAATTCCAGCTTTTCTTCTTCAAAAAGCGTTCTTTGGAAGAAAAGCAAGAATTGAATTTCTGTTGCTGCCATGGAATTTCTTTGTTTTTTTTCGAGATACATTCGAACCTCTCCAATTCGAAATTCAAGGGAACAGAAAAAAAATCGACTGAGGAGGTTTTGAGTTTGAGAAATCAGCATTTTTCTTGCTGGGAAACAGAAGAACTGCAGGATATTGTGAATGGTGATATGTGAGCCTTAAAATGCTTCTAAAACGAGTTGACAGGATGTTGGATTTGGAGGTAAAGGTTCATTGGCCTAATTGGTCTTTCACTCCCTTGAAAACAAAAATCCATTAAGTTAAAATTTTTATTGCTCTTCTCTTTCCTGTGTCAAGAAAAAAAACGACAAAATGTCTCATAAAATTTGAGTTACAAAAGCCTTTATTTACAGAGATTTTTAAAGCCCTGTTTCTATGTAAGGGAATTCAGACAGGGACCTGAAATAATTTGACTGAGAGAAGTAATTTGACTCAGGGAGATTTGAGTTATTATATTGAGGTTCAACTGTCCTATTCAGTGTGTGAATGTGCAATGAGGTAGTTGTTTTTATCTTTGACTGAATGGAAAGCAGGTTGAAGATAGCAGCAAGATGCGAGAAAATTGCTTTTTTTCTCATTAGTAACGAGGATAGGGAGTCCCGAACGCAGTTATTCGGTGGTTTTTTGTTTTGTTTTCGACCAAAAAAATGAAAATAAAGGCTGAGCGGGGGGGGGGGATGTAAAGTAAAATGTTGGCTTTAAACAAAACAACGCAACAAAAAAAAACAATAAAAAGCGGTGACCCGAGGGCCAATGTGGCGTCGTACCAATTAAAGCCAGGAATCCCGCGATTTTTACTGCATGCGGCTCGTCTCGTTTATGGGCTCATCGCCGCGGATTTCCGACTTGGGGAGAATACCCGGGTATCGACGGAACCGATTCCCCGGGCCTCATGAATAGGTGATTCGCCGGGCTCGTTAATGCCGCGATTCAGCCATTAATCCCGAGGCCCTGTACAGCAGGTGAAAAAGGAGCAGGATGGAGGAGGAACAGGATCGCGCTGATTGAACCCGAGCCGTGTTTCAACAACGCATCTCTCCCCGTCTTGGGTAACTGCGGGATTGATCGGCGGCCCTCCTGCTGGGCGGCCCGATGAATCGAACCTCAGAGCCTGTGCTGACGCCGGTTCTTGTACATATATATATATATATATATATAAATGTATATTCTTATATATTTATAAATATATACACTCGTATACATTATATAGGCACAGGCAAGACGCCCTTTTCACCCCTTTCTTCGTCGTCGTCTTCTTCTTAATTGTGCTTTTTCCACCCGTTTCCTCAGAGATGAGCGATATTTTGGGAATTTTTCCCATGGGCCGAAAAGTCTCTCCGATGTGCGATGGGTCTCGATTTCAGTTCTGATTCTCTCCTGGAATGTGACCAGGTTTTCGACAATGAAGCAGCATTTTTTATTTTCTTTTATTTCGGGACTTCGTAAAAAAAAATTACAGAAAAATGTTAATAAAAATATTTTCAAAATTAATGATTGGAAAATATTTTCGTATCATATACATGCCTATAATCAATTTTATTATGGTTTTTCTGGTGTTCTCAAATTTTTGTTTGTTTGAAAACTGGGGGATCTTGATTCAAAAAATTAGCTTCAATCCTTCATTCCATCAGTTGTAGCAATAATATCTTTATTATGGGAGGATGATGTGAAAAACCATATGGAAGCATGTTTGTCATTGATTAGAGCATTCCATCGATGTTTCAAGAACGAATTACAGTAGTCACATTTTGGATCAGAAATGTCAGACTTTGCCTGCCTTGTTCAGGAAATTTATACCTGGCAAAAGCTTTTACCGTCCGTTTCAAGTCTTATATACAGTCACCATTTTTAAAAACTGAAGTAAAATAGCGTTTGAATTTGTGGAATAATTTCCACTTGATGGTTCGAAGATGAGAGAGTCCTCACTTGTTCTCTTGAAAATCTTAATTTTTGATGCAGTATCATGATCACGGAAACCATGTGCGATGACACACGACGGCCCGATTATTGAGGAATCTTCAATAAGCGACGACATTCCAATGAAAGCGTAAAATCAGAGTCTTGGAAGATTTTTTTTTTTGGATTCTGAAAAATTCTATCAATATTTGTTACTTTTTCATTATTAAATAGGTATAGTCTAACGTGCAGTATTGTAATCTGTTTAAATTTCATGCTTTCCAGGGATGTTCTATTTTCCACCGATAATATTTTGTCTGATGATATCTTGATTGAATTAAAGGTTGTTTCAGTTGTTTGACACATTTTAAAAACAAATAATCCTCTCTGATCACCCCAAAATTAGTCAAAAGCTTAATGGATGATTCTTTTTTCTATCAATTAAGCCTTTATTGCAGTTTTAGAAGGATTTCTTCCCTTTATGCCTCGAAGGGATGTAGATGAGAGCAAGTTCACTTTTTTTGCATGGATCGGTGTATAATTTTGAGTATTTCGTTATATCGTGTTATTCAGGCAAATTCGCGGTATCATCCTCGGCTGATACAGTCCAAATACAGTAAGTGCATCTATATACAGCAGTAGTGTTTTGATGAATTTCCATTTCCTCTGGCTTTCAACCGCAATCGATCATTTTTGCATCATCTCGGTCGAAGACGCGTCGCTCCATTTCACCCACATTATTTCCAGTTGTAACTCGGAACAAGTGCGCAGTTTTTCACCCCAGGAAGCCAGTGGGGGTAAATAAGTAGTACTTGATCTCACTTCCACAGCATGAAATAGCTCTCTTTCTTTCTCTCTCTCTCTTTGCGAACTCACTTTAGGGGGAAAACGGCTTCGCTGCACTACGCGCTATAGTATAGAGAGAAGTTCGAGGGTCCATCAACATTTATGCTATTCATAATCCCGACCGAAACGAAGGAACGGGTTTCGAGACTGGGTCCCATGGAGATGAACCTTTACTTGAGTGGGAACTGAGATTGCGGGGGGAGGAGATGTGGAGGGGGGGGGGACATGATTTATGAACGGAATTACCCCGACGTCATGTCATAACAGCGGGACGCGTCCCGGCCCGGGTCGGGAAACGCCGGCGCTGTGAATGTAATTAAGCCGTAACGCGCTGGCACTTCACGCCGCCGAAAACCCGCGAGTGTCCCAGGATGAACAGGTATTCTTTAGCATGATGAGCCTATTCTTTTCTTTCTTTCTTTCTTTCTTCGGGGTGAGAGAGAGAGGCTTTAAATTGAATAGATTTTCACGCGGGAATTGGTGCAAAGCGGTTTTTCATAAATATATAGTACAAGAAGTCTTCGAAATTCCTCATTTTCCAGATCGGTGGTAATTACTTTTATCTTCAAAAGTGTCCCAAAAATCCCATGAAATAGGAAATCTAACCTTGACTGGACAGTTGGTCTGAAGTGTCGTGATAAAAATTGTTCTCCCTCTCTCACTCTCTCAAAAAAAAAGAGAGAGAATGGACAATCGTAATTTCCCTGTAATTTCACGCTGCCGAATCCTGAAATGCTTCTCAAGGATGAACTGGCATTCTTTGAGAGTATTTAAATAAAATAGAGCTTCACGCATGGAATAGAAAAAAATTGGGCTTTTCAAAAATTTAGTCATCAAAAAAGTCGCTGAAATTTAGCTTCTAGATCAGTAGAAATCGTTTCATCTTCAGAAGTGTATAGATTTTCAAACAATTCATCATCATTGATTATGCAATGATGCTTGATTGCTGTAGAAGTGTCGTGATCCTTTTTAGGCTTTTCCCTCCCAAAAAGAATAGAAGGGGCAACCGTAATCTTCCGGCCAATTCACGCTGCCGAATCCTGAATTGGTATTTCAGGAAGAACTGGTTTTCTTTGAAAGTTTCTATACAATATAGTGTTTCTGCACGCGTGAAGTCGTAGAAAAGTTGAGCTTTTTCAAAAATTTAGCCCAAAAAGTCTCTTAAATACATTTTCCAGACTGGTAGTATCTGAATTTTTCTGACGTTCTGGGTTCTTTTATTGTATTTTTATTTCGATGTCTTTAAAAAGGCTTCAGATTCTCCAAGATTGCATCGATATTGATGTTGAAAAATTAAAACCTTGATTAACAGTTTCACGTTTTTCCTCGTCAAAAGCTAAAAAGAGAAGCAAGTTTCCTGCCAATTCAAGATGCTGAATCTTGAAATTGTCTTTCAGGAAGAACTGGCATGAGAGTCTTCGAATAAAATACACTTTCACGCCTGAATTGGAAAAAATGAGCTTTTCTGAAATATTCTTATTTCCAACGAAGTTCTGATGGAAGTGTGGTGCTAATGTTTAGGTTCATCTTTCCATGAAAAACTGCTGATGGGGAATTCATAATTTTCCTGGAAATTCACCTTGTCCGATACTGAAATTGTCTCCCGGGATGAACTGGCATCCTTTCATATAAGAAAAAAAACCTCTTTTTTGGTATGGCAGCATTCATCTATACGTAAGAAGGGTTTTTTCAGCATATATCTTGAAAAAAGTTTTTCAAGTTCCTGGAAGAATGGTCGATAGAATTTTGATGAAAAGGGTTAAATGTTTCCTCGAGAAAATAGAAATTCGTTTGACCACATGCATTTTCCCTACCAATTCCCGCTGCCGAATCCTGGCAGTGTATTTCGTAATAAACTTGTCTTCCTTTGTCAATACAGTAATAGCCTTTCTTCAATGTGAGGGCTTCGCTGTGAGGAATGATTTTCAATTTGAAAAAAAACCACCAAATAAACAGATTTCAATGCACTACATGTAAAAAATTTATTTTTCCTGCAATTTCTTCTGCTGGAAATGTTCTGATGAAAGTTCGTTGGGTAAAGATTTTCTCAAGAAAAAAGCAGGGTAAGTCATACAGTAATTTACTGGCTCTTCAACCCACCGAATCCCGCGAATGTCATAGTTTAAATTAAGATCGTTGAAGAGTTTCTTTTTTTTTTGTTGCCTGAGAGCTTGACGACGAGGAAGGGTGAAAAAATCAATTAAATGAACTTTCATGCATGAAGTGTGAATATGAATATTTTCGAAAATACCGTCCAAGAATGGTCTGACATAAGTTTGATGAAAATTTTAAAATTCCTCTATATCCATAAAAATAGAAGAGGAAGACATAATTTTCCTAACGATTCACGCTACTGAATTAATGTCTCTTCTTATAAACTGAAATTTCGTTGCATGAGACTATTTCTTTGGTCTATATAATAGCTTTGAAGGAAGTATATTTTATGAAACGCATTCAAAATATACTTACGTGCATGAAATGGGTGAAAGGATCTTTTCTTGGTATATCCTTCGACAATGGTGTGATGAAAGTTTACGGTGATTTTTACCCAAGAAATAGTGTGTAGGAGAGGAGGTCATAATTTTCCTAGTACAGTACTTCACAGCACTGCGAAATCCAGAGAGTGTCGTGCAGAATAAATTGGCATTCCTTCGTCTCCAAAAGTTTCGTGTAGAAATAATGATACTGTATTTTCTCTGGCAAATAAATGGTCCTCCATTATGCCTTAAAACTGAACGAAAAAAGCACCTGACAGTCAAATAAAAGTGTGGGACAAAGTTGTCGTTTAAGCCTTGATAAAATTAAAGGGAGAAAGCAAATATGAATTCAAGCAAAGACTTTTTTTCATTCGATCACTCTGCTAGAAAATAGACTTTGGAATTTTTTTTACTGGATTTTTCTGGCATTCTGGTTTCTTATTGGAATTTTAATTGGTTTAATCTTCAAAAAGTTCCTGTATTCACCAACAGTTCACGATGATGTAATAATTTGCAATGTCACCGAGATTTGGCAATCGGAATTGCATTAAATTATGAGTCACGCAAGTTTTAAAATACCAACATAACGTATACCCTAAGGGAATAATTATAAAAGTTTTGGAAAACATTTTGCAGTTTTCAGGGAGTTAGTTCCAAAAATGTACGCAAGAAAATAAAGTATTTTTTTCGTACCTGAATGTATCTAAAATACCTTTGTACGTTCGAACGTAATGTAGAAAAGTCAATCTCGTTTTATTGTATAATATAAGAGTCTGTTCTACACTTGAAATTCGATTTTTTACTCAAGTCAATTAAATCAATAAAGCGTTTGGATGTTGAGTTCTTTTTGAATCCGCCAAATTCGACGCGATAACATATAGAAAGAGCGCTGGACAATCAGTCAAACTTTTCCAGAAGTGTCTTTCTAACAACAATTCTCCCGTACTACAGTATTTTAGAATCTTTTTTTTCTGGTTCCACTTCAGTCTAGACTTCACTGCAGCTATGTTTCAAAGAAATAGTGTTCCTGTCGACTCGGATTGCGTGAAAAACCTTGCCCACTACAAGATTTGTTGATGGAATCGTGGTCTGTGTAATGGATGTGCACTTCTTCTTGAATGCGCTCATATTCGGTGAAACAATAGAATGATTTCCGAAAGATATCCTGTACATGTATATACAGCATGATCCCGTGTCGAGGTGATGCCCTTTGGTGATGCAATCATTGGTTGAGCTTGTCCTGTAATTGTATCGCATATATATGTTGCTGAAATCGGAGAAAAAAAATGTCTTTTCTCCTGCGACAATGTACTATAAATACTTTATCAATGTTCTTCGTACGTATGCGATTTTCGAAGATAGTCTTGAATAGTTATTTCGCACAAATTCGCAGGTAAAATCCTATGGGAAATTTTTTTTTATTCCCTTCAACTGAACTGAATTGAGATTTATTGGTAACACTCTGCCAAGAAAAATCTTGGAATTTTTTTATTTGACAAAAAATCGAAGTTTTTGTTGATTTCTCAATAGAAAACACTCGATTACGATATATTTTCCAAAATCATCGAAATGTGTGGCATTTTTCAATATTTTTCGGATTGCTCGAGTTGAAACAGGTGAACTAGGAAAGGAATTGCACCTCCTACACCGGAACTCGCAGGTTTTCTGTTTTCTTTTGCGAAGGATTTCCCGGCATGAATTCCTTTTTCATCGCCGGCATCCCGCTGAAACAGATAAAAGGGATTCAATTCATTAAGTTTTCCGTTCCTTTTACCTTTTCATTTCTTTCTTTTATAAAGATTTAATTTAATTTAGCTCAGCCTAGAGGCTACTGACTTCGACATCATGGAATACCGGAGCCCGAAGATGCTTTGCATGATTTATCATCACCGAGCAAGAAATTCCATGCTTTCATCTGTAATTTATTACCGGATTCGAAAAAAA
>CAJPEX010001994.1:0-34377 GCA_905338405.1 Notodromas monacha
GCATGTTGCAAAGCCGCTTTGTGTGAACGCGCGTGTGTTGCATGTCCAGGATTTGGTTGGGGGTGGAGTGGGCGGAGGGGATGATCCTTGTTATTCACTCGACCGGGGGTTGTCATCACTGTGTACAGTATATTTATGGTGTAATACGGATGCGGGATGTTATTCTCGATGACAAGGTGTTTGGGCCACTGGGGTGATGATGATGATGCTTCAAGCGTCTTTTGGGAACACGGCAGTCGGAAATGATTGCGTGAAGTCTGTACAGTGGGGCCCCGAAATATGGACGATTCAACTTCGGGAAGATTGAAACTAAATTTAAAAGAAAAATCTGACTCAGCAACCGCGCAGTGTCTCGAGATATGGACAATTTTCCAAAAATTTTAAAAATAATGGGAATTTTTCTATTTTGAAATCTATTGAAGCATATAGAGCTACTGTATTTATAATCACAGAAGTTGAATGTACATTTCCATTATAAATCTCTAATTCATAATCCGAAACGGGCTGATTTGGTGCTTCTTTGTAAAAAATGAATACTTGACAGGACTTTTGCTCGTTATCTGCTTTTTGGGCTCTTTTTCAAGCCAAATCTGTGTCATGTGTAGATTCTGCATGGTTTTCTTCTGCGCAATTATTTTCTGTGTCTTCAGGTTAAGCCAAAAATTATTCATTTCTTCGGGACATCTTAATTTTTGATAAACAGGAGAAGGAATTAAATATGTTCCGATTAAAGTCTACGTGAAAACGATTTCTGGCATGTGGACGGGGACAAGGTCCAAGCACCAATTGCGTCTGCATCCCGGGGCCCCCTGTATATGACTCTGATTACCCATGATTAACAAAACTGGGTGTCTGTGCTCGTTCAATTGAAAACGGTATTTGAAAATTGCATTCAGGATCTTCAGATTCGCCCGAATCGTCATTACCGAAGGTTTCTTTCGATTTTTCTAGTGAATTAACCAGGATAATGTATTCTATCAGGAATAAATTACGAAGCTAACATTGAAATAACGAATACGCAGCAACCGGGCTACTGTGCGTCCTCTCGTCAATGAATTGAAAATCGAGCAGGATTATGATTGATTGTCATGGTTGATTAATTGTAGGATATTAAGAGTTCTTCTCGAAGTACGATATAAATCGTGCTTTTTGAGCTGATGGTCCGGTGTCCTTACCTTGATGTTCTAACATCAAGAAAGTATGTAAAAATATTTTGTCACGACATAATTATGCGTAATGGGCGTTCTATTCGAAAATTTTAAATTTTATTCTCGGTTAATCGAATTTTAGGCTAAATAAAGCCAGCATAGTTGTAGAATTGTGGAATTATATTTCGATGCGCAATATATGCAAATTCAGCTTGTTCGGTTGCAACGGCTGACGCACTTCATTTCATGAGAAGCATGATGTATTTATTGCGTCATGGGCTGATTCAATACCTTCCGAGGCCCCTGAGCCATCTTTTGTTTTCTCGGCTGCACAGAAAATCTTGTTGAACTCATATCTGTTATGTTCCACGACTATAAGAACTAATATGAAGTTCTACGTTGCACCGTCGAGATTTCATAATTCATGAGAATTTCAAATACGGTTACCGCAATTATGCTTTCAGTCAATTCGATGGTTTTCATTTTTTCAACGTCTTCAGAGAAATTAAAATAATTTCGTATACAGTGAGACCCCGAGATGCGGACGTAATTGGCGCATCAAGAGTGCGCCTAAGTCGAGTCTCATTTTCCCCTAGGCTTCCATTATAGAATTTTTAATTGGTGTTTAATGGACAAAATACTCACCATAATCCCATGAAAATAAAAATGGTCTCCCAATTCAAACTGATTTAATCAATATATTTCAACACAATATGCATGGACATTTGGGGAATTGAATACTGGTACCTCTGTAAAGTACATAGAAATGTTAGCATTCTCTGTAAAAATAACATTCAAGTGAAGAAGAGCAGAGAAGGAAGTCCCTCTATATTCGAGGTACATTTTTAAATTAGCTAAATGGATGGTAAATTGGTGAGAGAAATGCCCTTGAACTTTTCTTACATCAATTTTAGGGTTGGAAATATATGTTTCTTGTATTTTGCCTGAAATATATTTGCAATTTTATCACAAAATTTCCCTATGTTGAGTCAGTGTCCTCATGTCGCGGCTTTTTTTTATCAATTTTTATGGGAAAATAAGTATCTCTATGTCAAATTGTCCGCATGCATAAGTCTCACTTCTATCTTTAGAAATGATGCACACGACACATGTCTGTTTGAAGTTTTTTTTTTTTTTTTACAGTAATTGGAAGGCAAGCGTATATGGAAGAGCTTTTCATATTTTTCCTTCAAGGATGATTACGTATTTATTTTGTTCGCTTCGTCGGATTTGGGTCCAATCTTCGTCTTGCGTATTTGCAGTCTGTGTTAAGAGGTTCAAGATACTTTTAGGACCCAAGATTTTTCTCATGTTTCGTCTGAGACATCCAAGTGAATTTTCATGATATGTGAGATGTGAAGTTGCAATTTAACTGCCTCCCTGCTTAGGCGGGTGTTTACGTATGTCGATTTTTTTAAATACAGTAGTCGTTTGAAGCCTGGAAGAAACAGTTGCACGGACCCTTCGTTCAAAGTTTTGAGCGAGAACTGAGCATTTTAGCGGTTGTAGTTTTTGAAATACAGTATCGGTGTTCGCAATTTGATAAGAATATTTTCTGATTAATATTCATTTTATATTTTATTCCGCTCACCAAAAGGTTTTCTTGACTGCTGAAGGGGGTTTCGTTCACGTTGAGTTTTCAAATGTGCGTGCGTCTGTTCGATGAGAAAGTTTCTTCCAACATTCATTTTCAATGAGATTTTCGTAACTCACATTAAGACTTTGATTCATTTGCTCAGCATCATTTCATCTTCATATAGACTTTTTTGAATATCATTTGAATAAGAAGTGATTGATGCGTTGAACCTTGAAAATTGCGCCCCAGTATACCTGTGTTGCGAAAGCGTTCCTCTGAATGAGGGATTTGGCAGTTTCTGGTGGCGAACTTTCAAATGTCTGGTTGTTGGTAATGGTTTCGGCATGTGCGAAATGATAGCAGTAGTTGGTGGCAGGGTATCGGTGAAATGTGCGCGGTTTAAAATGACGTGAATGTTGGGGGTTTTTATGGGCTAAAATTAACCCAAAAGGGGGGTCGTGCCCGGGACTGGCAGATCCTGCGGGAAATATTTCAGAGTGCTTTTGTAATTCACTTGCCTCTTCGGTTTCCATTTCGCAGACCGGCTCGGCTGGAACAAGTGCGGCTCCAAGTTAGTCGCATTGGAATGGCTGATTACGAGCGTTTCCATTACGACAAGGAAAAGCTGAAAGAGATCTGTGAGTTCTTGGCGCATTTGCCTCATTCATTATTCATTTCCTGATGTCGTGTACGTTCGTTCTCTTGGCGTCACAGTTGTCTCTGGGTTCGTATGTTGTTCGAGATAAACGCGTATTATGCGGAATTAAATTCTTCGGAAATTAGGCGAATGAACTGTGACAGTTGATCACTTGATCGTCTGTGTGATTACGGGTTCATCTTGCTTCTTGCGTAATTTACTTTTTAGTACACCAACACTGTACATTGCAGGCTTATTCTTGATTATCATACTTTCGAGTCCGAAGAGCTAATCGAGTATTTTAGCGTGTCCGACGGAATAATCCCTGAAGATAATAGAAGAGGTCTTTTTAAAATAAATGTTTTCTTGGCATTGATGAAAATTCATCCGGCGTATACAATATATCGTCGCTCCTTGCACATCCGTAAACCCAATCTTAAGTTAATGCACATTTGCATATTTTCTTCGTAAAACAGCATCCAAAATTTAAAAATACGAGCTCGTCGTTGAAAACTTCAAACAATGTAATTCAGTGGAATCAGTTTGAGTAAAAATCCAAGGGATCGGCGAACAAATTCGACTCGGGGGAGTTTCCGAGTTGAGGAAACTAGCATTTTTTCTGAAAAAAGAAGAAGTCGCAGAAGGTTGAAATTGGTGATTTTCTGCTGGGTCTTGAACTGATTAGTGAAGTGGTTGAAAGGATGCTGAACTTGGAGACGAGGATGCATCATTTGCCCGATTCGTCACACTCACTTCCTTTTGAAAATCTTCAAGTTAAATTTTTTTTGCTTTGCTCTTTCCTTGAACAGCAAAAGGATGGACCGAAGCCTCCAGAAAATTTGAGTCGTACAGGTTTGATAATGAGTCTTCCATTTTGGGAACTGTGTACTACATTTTTTTGGAAGAAATTCGGAGGGGGTATAAAACAAGTTTATTGACATCGGAAGGTTTTCAACTTTGGAGGTTCAAGTGAAGATGTTATTGTTTAAAATAAGTGGCCTCATATCATGTTCTAATAATTCGGAAGCGATCTGACTCGTACGAAGATAGATTCGTCTAAAAATAGTTTTCTTATGTTGGCTTGAGTTACATGTGCGTTCATTGGTGCTCTTTATTTTATATTATTTTTTAGATGCGAGGATTTTGTTCTATTTTGAGCCTGCTCATTTAAAACGAAATATTGTAAATGGATAAGCGACGTTATAAACTTATCAGAGATGGGGAAAGTTGATGACTGTGATTCCGTCAGTAACTTCGAGAACCGAGTAAATTTTCCTTGTATAATCTTTGATTGCAACGAAGTCTTTTTTTTTCAGGTCCCTGCCCAATAGCCATAATGTTAACACAGTTCTTTTGTAACGAATTTTTCGTTAAAACTAAGTTATTTTACGGGTCCGAACGGCTTTGTTGTAACGAGATTTTACTGTAATATTTATGAAGCCTTTTCGGTAGCTTTTCTGTCCGTTTTAATGAATTAAGGTCTTGACAGTGACGCATATATTATCTGTATTTGTGCGAGTGTTTTATTATTTTAAATTACCGAAGTCTCCCGCTTTGTTAATTGATGTTTTGATTTATTTTCAGCATTGCCTTTGGGACTGATTGTTGTCGATCAGGAAGCCGACCTCGAACAGGTTCGAATGCATATCAACCGACTTTCGGAGGACCTTGCGAAGACGAACAACGGATCTTTCCCTGCCCTCTCTGCTGATTGGTGTTTCCTAGATTGTAAGATTTGTTCTCATTTTTTATTGATGTCTTAATGAAAAATGGGTTTTTGTAAATGTCCTGTTGATAGTTCTACTCATGTGTTTACAACAGAATTCCTGTATTCTGATCTTGGAGGGTTGAGTCGGACTGGAGTAAATTTTTTATCAAGTTTTTAGTGTCATTCATCTTGGCGCTGTTCTTTCTTCTGTGTGCTTAAATGGACGAAGAAATTGCGTTAATTTCTATTTAAAAAAAAAAAAAAAAAAACTGGAAGCCTGTCATTCCTTTTTTTTAAATTCTGAAAACAGTGTTCCCTTGATAAAGTGAGAACAAGGTTTGAGGGCACTTGAGCAATAAGTCTGTAATCTCCATCAGAATTGTCAATCTGGCGAGTCCTTTGTGTCGTCGGGGCATTGATCAAGTTTTCCCCTCATGCAGATTGAAATTACACTTATTCCTTTTTCGTTGTAGATTTTTATTCATTTAAAACTGTATCTGCATTCAAGAAAACAGTATTTTTCCTCATTTTCATTTTTGAGTGCAATTTTACTCCTAACAAGATAGTTACTACGAAATTGACTTTCTCCAAATGAAAAAGCGAAAGGAATCGCTGAATTTACGCGAGAACCAAGCAAGACACGCACCGGGGGTTTTCAGCTGAAATTTTTGATGAAATCCTATCACCTGATTTTTAATCACTCTAAATCCACAATATTTCAAAAGTTAGAACGCCCGAATTTGAATTCAAACATGAATTGAACATGAATTTGACTAATATTCAATTGTTGCCATTATAACAACTTTTCCTGCTAAACTTGGTCCAGAATTTCTTATTAGAATCAAATAATACAATAAAGGGGGGTACTGTGACGCGTAACCCTCTTTTTCCCCCCTCAAATTTTGAAGAAAAAGTATCCGTGGTGCTCGAGTGAATATGGTACCGTATTTCAATTGTGCGGGGGAGAACCCGATGTATTTCTGAATACTGTACACAATTGTACAATCACTTTCACAAATGCGATTTTTCAATGTGATTTTTATTCGGCGATGAACAGCATGCACGGCGGAGAGATACTTCCGGATTGACCGAGCGCAGGAGAGTCTGCACTACGTGATGGACATTTCCGGGGACGAGTTGAACATCCTGGATCCAGACCTAGTGACGACACGAGGCAAGGACGACGACGCGTCCACTTCCGAGAAGGACACTTCCGTCCATTCGGAGAATGTCAACGGTGCTGACCCGTGAGTATTTACGCGAGAAATTAGGCGAAAATGTGGCTCTTCGGAGTCACGCTGCGCTATTTGGCCGGATGACCCACTGATCGTCGTCTAAGTCTTGATGGCCGATGTTACGCGGACTCTGTTCTGCTTTATCAATCTTCAGAAATATTCTTTACTGTGAGATTTTCGAAGAATGCCGTGGAAATTTTGGGTGCAGGTGGCCCATACTGTACAGTACTTGGAATAATTTCTTAAAGGCCGCGCGGCAGTTTCGCCAGAGAAATTAGCAGCGGTTTTTCCTGCGTGCTCTTGCGTTTCAATTGCAAAACTTTTCTGAATTTGGTATACTGATCTACAATACTGTAGAACGTAACATTATTCAGTTCTTGCCTGTGTCTCGTGGTAGGGAATTAACGTCTGCAGAATGTTTGGTTGGCAAATATGGATTTCACACCATACATGGCCTTCCATGTGCTAATAAGCCAGAAAAGATTAAATTATTTTGAGGAGATGAACATGAGATTTCAGGTGTTTAAACAATTAACAAACTATGGAAAACATTGGAGACGACTAACATTTTGTGACGCCGAAGAGGCGATGAAGAATTTCGTGGTATCCTCGGGAAAATTACTGCATAAAATTTTTTTCGGAATGGAATCGTGACATTCTCAGGAAAGCAATTCTTGTGTTGATGTCGTCTGCTGGATCAGCTGGAGAGGATTAATTTTGCGATTGGTCCAAAAAAGGCGAACAATTTCCCGAGTGCTCCGATCTTTTGTTGTTCCACTTGTAACAAGATTTTCTCGTCTTTCCCACATTCTGTTTTACTCTTGACCACGTACCGTCAAAAAAGAAAAATTCGAATAATGCGCCCCAGTGAAAAAAAGAGAAGAAAAAAAGAAATACACTGTAGTAATTGGATTAGGTGATTTTCAGAGAACTCGAATGGAAAATAGTACCACAGAAGTACGAGGGCATTACGAAGAACGATTGCCTGTAGGTTTTTTGGATGCCAGTTGCAGCCGTTCGCCTTACAATTACGCCCCGTCTGTTGACGAGGCTTTCACTGGAAAGAAATACCTTCTAGCAAAAATGAATTCTATTTTTCTTTTTTGCTAGAAGATATTTCTTTCCAGTGAAAGCCTGATGCTGAAATCAGATGAATATAGGAAGTCACACATGCAGAACGACTATTTGCTGCGCAGAGCTGTGAAAGTCATGCTTAGTATGTTTGTTATTTCGTTAAACTTATGTACATACGATATAGTAGTTCGAAATTAAATTTTTTTCCGGTTTTTTGTTTGCATTTTTTAAAAATCTTTCGATGAGTCTATGTCAGGTGATTGTGTGAATAATTGGACTCGCCAATTCGATTTTTAACTCGTGATTTACGGATAGGGATACGCTAGTGATGAAAATAGTTGAAGGTTTTTCGTCTAAATTTTTCACATTTTTCAAGCCTGGAAAATTCAGCGCTTTGAGGCTACAAAAGTTCGAAGTAGTCTTCATCTGATCAAGAAATGATGAAAATCGAAGTGAAAATTAATTGAATCTTCCGTGACATGACATGGACCCTTTGCCCTCAAAATCTTTCTCGAAATAGCAAGACTTTTTTTTTTTTCTTGGCCGTGTGCTCATTCGATCTTCAGATTTCATGAACAAATCTCTTGGAAGACGGCATGCCGAGGATTTTATGAGAATCTCCTTTTTATTCTTTGATAAAGTGGTGCGCAGAAAATTCGTGAATGCAACTTGTTTCGGAAGAAGAGAGGTTCGATCTGCTATTTTATTGACGGGTAGAAAATAATGCGACAGGTGTTCCTGAGCGGAAGTTTTTCTTTCTACATCGAAGATGACCAATATTTGCTTCTCCGTTCCCATTTTTGCCGCCAGTACTGAATCAATCTCCAAAAGCACCTGGGATATTTTTTTTGTGACCGAGATACGCATGCAGCAATATCTTCCGCTTTAAGCCGATATGGTGCCTCGGAAAATCCATTTTTCGATAGAATGTGCTTCAAAAAAAGATCCTGCTATTTCCACGGATCGCAATGGATTTCCAAGTTTTAATCGATGATTTGTTTATTTTAACTTGGCGTTTTATAGTTTATGGCCCATTTAATCAAATGCAAGACACAGTTTTTCGTGGCAAAATGTTTCTTTGAAAAATCGGGGTGAATCTTTCCTTGCAAGGCAGAGCGCTCGATTTTTCTGACCAACACGATCGAAGAATTTATCTATTATTCAATTGAAAAAATCTTCATCGTAATTTTTAGTTCAAAGGCTGAAATTTTTTCGCAATTTATGTTGAAAAAGTTGGAAGTTACGTTGGAAGCAGATCAAGCTCTTGAACGAAGCATGATGGGATCACCAGAATGAATTTAAAAAAAAAAGAATATTGTTGATTTTTTTATTCGAAGAATGTAGTAATATAACGGATGATATTCGAATAAATACGGTGGACAGTAGTTGGCTTGCTTTTTTTCCTTTATGATGTGGATTTCGACGCATCCGTTTAATTGATGAGGGTCAAATATAATTATGTATGAATGAGCAATTTGCTGACTCGTGGAATTCGTGATGCGGAGTGAAACGCGAAAAATCATTCAAAATTTCTGGAGGTCCACGAATTAGCTGATGAATAAATCATCAAGCTGTGCTCACATGCTGAGTAAGGAAAACTGTGTACATATTTCCTTTTTCATCTGCTAATTCGTGGACCTTCGGAAATTTTGAATGATTTTTCGCGCTTCACTCCGCATCACGAATTCCGCTAATACGCATCGATTGAGTCATTTTGATTGAGCAGCAGACCCAAGCTTGTCATTTCGCTGATTGAGTGCGAGAGGATCAACTCCATGGGGATGCCCTCGTCAGACATGGAACAGTCGGAATTTAAAGTTTCTCCGCGTCCTCGTTACAAATGCTGCCCTTTTCAAAAGTTTAGGAAAGCGGGGCACTGCCGTTCATGGCTCCGTGTCAGCGGGAGAATGCGTTGCTTAAACTTGTAATCCACACCCACTTGCACGAGTTCACTCTTTTATACCATCATCCCGTCTCGAACAAGATGGGGGCATTGTAAAGTGGATGAATCGAGTCGATTTATTTCCTACGGAGTACAGTGAAGGATATTATACAGTATAGTGGCATATTGATGACCCGTGATGTATCTGAAACTCAGGAAATTTTCGTGTCCGCTGAGGAGAGTCTTGAGCCTTTTCTAGTTTTTCAAGAGAAAAAAGGAAATTTTGTGTTCAGTTGTATCGGAGAGAATGCATCCAAAAATTCTTGAGAATATTTGTTCGTACAAAAAGTCCCGCTATGGCGCAATACATTTTTATCGTTCTAATTTTTAGGATGGAATGATAAAATAAGGTTTTTTTTTAATTATAAATTATCCACTGTTCATCTTCAATACATTCTTTATTCGCCATCTTCGAAACTATTCTGTACTTTGCAAAAATCTGCGCGAATGCTCTCCTCATTTCTTGCAGTTTATTTTTATGATGAACCAGGAACGCGAGATATCATGATTCATGTCCGGAGTTCTGAGAAAATGTAAAAAAAAAGTCTTCGTCTGATTTCTAAAATATTTTGAAATCGTACAAAATGAATTCGTAGCATTTCCCGTCTCTCGTGATCCGAAAATGTATGGATTCCGTTGAGTCCAATTCCCAGCCGTCAATTCATCCTAAAACTTCAAATTATCATGTTTTTAGCCGTAAGTGCTTCTTGGGAACAATTCATGATTTTGACGTGAGAGAATCATTGTTGAACATTGGGGTCGATTCTTGTTGAGGCATTTAGTAGGTCTCGGACTTCGGAAGATATCAACTTTGAAGTGACCCAGGGATGGGATGGGTATTAGGGGATTCACTAGTTGCATTTTATATTCCTTCATCATATACCGTATATACTCTAGTTGCGAAATGTGGAAGGTCAAAGAAATTGTTGAAACTGGGATATAACTCAAACAATCCCATCCTTAATCTGATTATATTCAACGTTTCTTACTTCGGCTCGAAATAACACAAGTAGAAGTTTTCAGGGCTGAAACTAACACGATATGTGTCGCAGACATTTTTTTTTTTTTTTTTTTTTTTGAAAAGAGGACTCAGCGCAGAAGATGGATATTCCTTGTATCAGGTACATTGAGTTTATTCATTACCGAACTTTAATGAATATCAGAAGTCATTCACGGTTTCGGAAGGGGAGAGTTTAAATCGAGAAAAGGTGCCTCAAGCTGGACGAAATAATGTTTCCGTCGTGGAGTGACTTAGGTCTTCAACTTCCGCGGTTATTTCTTCACCCGAAGACAAACTATTGATGCCCGGAGAAGCTACTGATCATAAACATTATTTCACTGATTGTCGACGCGATCATCAGTGACCGAACCGGAAGCGACGCGGAAGCCGAAGACCTTCCGGACGACGATGCGCCGGAAACGGCGTCCCCGAGTAAATCAGTCGAGGCGCCGCAGCTCGACGAAGGCGCCAAAATCGTCCTCGAGTCCCTCAGGTCTGACTCTGGCGACAACCTCTCGTGCCTCGACGTCTCTGAAAAACCAGCCGGTGGCAACGCTTCTGTTGACAATGACGACGACGACGATGATGATTCCTCCGACAGCGGCACGGCAACGAAAGAAGTTTCCAGTGCTGGTACCCCGTGTGGACCTTCCACACTGTGCAGGTACTCACAACTGTGCGAGGAACGAAACTGGAGAGAAAATGTCGGGGTGACGAAAACGCCGCGGAGAGGAAATGTCGAGGCAAACACTGCTTGAAGAGAAACTGTCGCTTTGCATAGATCCTAGTCTGGCACTCCGCGGAGTACCAGAACGAGCTTCTTGAGACCTACTGCGAAAAATTTTAAATAAAGAGACCTTGGATAATCAGAAATCTCTTCCAAATATATTTGAAAACGCGCATAATGCGATGTGTGATATGCAAGGAAGATTATTGATGACCATTTACAGCGTACACCAGTGTTTCCCAAGCATTTTGGGCCCGCGGACCGACAAATTTCCCAAAAATTTTCTGCGGACCAGCAAAGAATAATAAAATGTTCGCAAACTCAAAAAGGTTTTGCTTGAAAGACTTTATGGCAAGAATTTAAAATTTTTCTGATTTTTGAAAAAATTGAGAACCAATGAAGCAGCTATATAGTGGAGTGTCTTCAAAAATTAGAAAAGTGGGCTTGAAAAAAGGTGTCTCGTAATCAAAAAATTCCAGTAATTTATTTCAGGCGGGGAAAATTTGTCTGAAGTGTATTAGGAGAAAAGCCAACACTCTTTTTTTCATCAAATAATTGGAACTGCCCTTGTCTTTCCTACATTTAGATAAAGATAACAGAATTCATTGCTACTTTTGTTCATTTAATAGGCTGCAGAAAATTTCCCTGGCATCAGCAAACAACTTCTGCGGACCGGCGTTGGTCCGCGGACCAGGGGGTGGGCCTTGGGGAATGCTGGTGTACACTACCCAACAGTATTCCGAATTTCTGTCCCAGAAAAAAAGGATCTTACTCGAAATTAAATGGAAAAATATTTGATGGTGAGCAGGGAAAAGGAAAATTTAATTGAGATTGTAACAAATGAAAAATTGATTTTTTACATTTTTTCGACGGTATCAGAAGAAAATCGCGCCAGTTGAAGGATACAAAAACCAAAGGTTGGACAAATTTTACTGAAAAATAAACTAGCGACACAAATTATTTCAAAGTCCTGTAGATACAATATATGAACCATGAGAAAATAAAACGAATTTTACACAGTAATATCGTTAGAAAGCTGAGGTGGTTCCTTGTGTGACGTTTCATATCGCCGATGTTTTTCGCGTCGGCATTTCCTCCACCCTGGCATTTTCTCATGGCGCCTACACAACATGAACGAAACATCTGACCGACAAGGAGAACAAAAGCACGTCACGTCGATTGATCGGAAGCATTCGGGTTGCAGAGCCGTCGCTTGAGAAGGACCGCAACCAGACTTAGACAATGCACTCACGTTGTGGATTCAAGTAGCATTCTGTTCGGTACGAGCAAATCTAGTGTGCACACGATTGTACCCACGTATGAAAATCACCCCTGGGGAAACCCACTTGGGATATACCCTCTGCAAATTGTTCAGTGGAGAGTCGACTTCACGTTGAAATCCGTCCTGTCACTCGAACGAATTTGATTTTCCAGACCTGCGCTGTCGGTCATGTGCAGCCAGTTCATTAGGACTGGTACTGGTGGTTTGTTTTTTGAAGGAAAATTTAGCCTCCATTTACAGATTTTCTGGTATCAATCCGCTTTCGTCGACATTTTATCTAGCATTTAAGATTGGATTGGATTTTTGTCGCGCCTTACTTTAAAAAAACTTTGGAAACAAACCTGTCGCTGGGAAATTTACCCAATCCTTCCCCAGAAGAGTAAATTCTGGGCCCACGCCGTAAATTTTCGAATGGATATTGTGAACGGAAGAGAAGAAAAAATCCGTGGTTTTTTTTTTCCTCAAATTGTGGCATGATTGTGAGTATGAATGTTTTACAGCTGGATGAATATTCAATTAGGAAACACTTCATATACTCTCCCGTATCTCCGCTTTTTAAAATTTTGTTTCGAATAAGGTATACTTTATCTAATTGTGGAACTCGTGAAAAATTCACGGGAGATTTTCGTAAGGTTCTTCAGTGATGGTGGCGATTTAAAGTGCTGCGTTCAACTTTTTAAAAACTTTTTATTTCCGTTTTGTGCTGAATGCATTACGAAGAGCGGAAGTTTTGCATTCGCCTCTCAGTGCACTCTCGGGCTGCGTCAGTGGTGACGACGGTGATTATGATCCGTGCAGCCAAGAATTTATTTCCTAGACAGTTTTCTCGAAAGCGAGTAGGGAGGAGACCCTATTTCCTTCCGAAATTGCTTGAATGAAGAATTTCGTGACGTTTCATTTGCTCTACTGGAAATTACGAGGTCTACCGTATTCATTACCATGCATAGGTTAGAATATGCTCAACTACAAATGCTCCGCGGAGCCCGAAGTAAACCAGGCTCCGCCTGTAGTTTTGAGGGGCTCCGCTATCGCTCTAGAAAAAATAATAATATGTAGAAAAAAGCGAAGGAACAAAGGAAAGTAAGTGGAAGTTATGTTAGTCCAAAGTTATCTAACACAAGAAGCAGTGCCGAAAAAAAAATCAAGAGACGCCATACTTGCTTTCTATATATCAACACGTGATAATTAAAGGATCTGAAAAAAGGAACCGCGGGAGGTCTGCGATTTATGAACTAATTTATTCAACGCTTTTATATTTATTGTATAGTCTTTCATCTCTTTGTGCTTCTTTTGAAAGCAATTTTTGTCGCTGGTTTTTATTTTCTCGTCTCTCACCTGGAAATATTTTCTTTCTTTTGCAACTTGAGAAAGAATTCTGGGATTTGGTTTCAAAATGTAGTGTCATGAATTAATTTTCAGCGTAAGCATTTTCATCCTTTTTTCACGAAGGAAAAAGTAAGAAAAATCTGGGCTTTCATGAAGCGCAGAAAAATTCCTCGCCTAGCAAAGGTGTTCTGCAAAAATAATTACAGGTATTCCTTCATATTTTTTAGAGGATAACAAACGTCGGTAAAATCTGACGTTGTGTAAGTGTATGTCTTACAGAATCTAGCGTGTTTTCGGCCCATACAGATATTAAGCATGTCCCTTTTGGCTAGTTATTGTCAATTAAGGTTTTCCTAAGATATTTTGCAATGCAAGCATTACAGTAGATGCAGAATCTATGATTGTAACGCTGCGAATTTAAATTTCAAAAAACTATGTTTCCTGGTTCAATTTTTTATTTCAGTGTATTTTTACAAATTTCAAATGTTTATTCGAGTATGGAATCCTGAAAATAGCCTTTGAAATATGGTGTTGGATCGTTGAAGAACCTCTTCCACATGTGCTGCCTGTTCAGCTCAGGAATTCTCCCTTCCGGAAAAAAGTTGCTCGGAGGAAGATGTTGTAATATAATTACCGGGAATGAAGGTGCAATTTTCTTGTTGGCTAACTTTTCTTGGCTAAATGAGCTCATTCAGGAAGGATCTGCTGTGGAACTCCCAAGTGTAAGGCTGCCGAAGGGAGATACCTTTTATCTCTTTGGGTAATGACGTTGAAGTAGCAAACGATTTTCTCTGTGAAACCGGAAGTACTATGCTTCCTAATGAAGTGATGAAGCTATTATTTTTTTCCGCTTAATCTTGCAATTAGTCGCGTTTGCTTTTCGAGCTTGAACTCGAACCGAAGCTGTTGAAACCTCCGATCAATGGAGTTTTCGAAAGCACATTTGGATTCATTTGTTCGAATATTTTCTGGTGTGTTCCTGATGTATATTCCTAAACCCTTGGTCAACTCACACTTTTCTAAAAGCTTACCCGAAATTGGCCTACCTAGTAATCAGCATCGGATCACTGGTATAGTATAGAGACTTTAGAACTGGTCGAAGGTGTTCATTTTTGCACCGGTTTTTTGAGATTCGAGGGTGTGACTATGTGTAATTCATTTTGTACTGAACCCCCATTTTATTAGTGTGCATTAACATCTCGTCTTCCTCGTTTTCTCGTATTTGTGCCGCACTCAGTTTGTATGAAAAGCTGTTCGGAATATCCAACGTTGGGAAAAACGCGAACAGGTGAGCCGCAACGATTGCATTTGTATTTGCATGCTATTCCACTGCCCATGTTGAAAAATGTTTTTCAGTTTCTGGCAAGTGGAAGGCGCAAAATAGCCAGCATCCAATCCTAACATTATTCCGCGAGAAAATGTGATCATATTGCGAATGATATTTTGTTCTTTGCCGCTGGATGTGAAACAGAGAAATTCGATGAAAATTGAAAATTATTCGCGGAGTAAAGCAACAGCTCGAAGTCCATTCCTTGTCAATTTTTCCAAACGTTTTACAGATTATTGTCCGGATGGAGAAACTTTTTTAATGCTGCGTTTGTGGTCGAATTTTTGCTCGCATTTGCTTCCGGCTTCCGGGCGGAATTTCATCTGCATAATGTCCTTAATGATTCCCTCGAGTCTGCGTTGAACGCTTCTTCTCCTTGTCGATCCCATTTCTTTGCGGCCTGTGTTCTTTCTATCCTAAAAAAACTTGAGCCTCACGTTTATAGATTCCCACGGGTCCACGTGTTGGAAACGATTTGTGCGATGGCGGTAGAATTTTGCCATCAAACTGTACGCATGCTTATGTCGAAAAAAAAGGCTCAAGTTTCCGTTCACTTATTTCATTGGACCGAGTTGAATCCTATTTTTGTTTTCGGGTAAATTCTTCGCAAAGTATCCCGAATGTTCTTCAATTTTGGCGCTAGACTTCGCAGTCGGTAGAATTTCGCAGTCGAAAAAAAAAACATTGCCGAAAGCAGTGAAGTTGATTTTTATCGTCATGAAGTGACTGTGTTTTTTTTTCGCAGTTCGCTGCTGGAGAAGCACTCGACGGAGGTTATTGCAGCGGCAGAAAAAGGCGACCTGAAGTGGGTGAGTGTGCTGTTTGAAACTCGGGCTCGAGTTAATTCATTACCCTTGACTGGATTATGGTCTGACCCTCTTGGGCACGTTTCATCCCAAATTATTGGCCGCAGAAAAGTAATTTGCTGAAAATTTTCGATGTTTTTTTTCCTATTTTGCATTTTTTGGAGTTTTTTTGTTTGTAGCTTTTGATTTTTCAGGATACCTTCCAGCGTAAAATATCAATTCGGCAGAACTACTGTACGTAATTTTTATTTTCGCCGTTTTATTAAAACGTTTGCTCACGTTTGTTTGTCTTCCGTTTCACTTAATCCCGATGTCGAAGAGTCTTCTTGAATTGATGCACTACATTTTCGTGATGAAATGTGGTTGACTAACAACGTAGGGATGTTCATGAATTTACAAGAACGTAGTTTTGTTCAAACCAAATATAGTACTGTATTAAATCATTCAAAAAGTAATTTTCAGCAAAATTTTGAAATTTTTCAGTTTTCTGAAGTCGATTTATTTTACCGACCGATTATTTTGCCTGAAATCCCACAACTCCATCCGTTTGTCTCCACTTGCTTCCTTTTTTTCGTTAGTGGCTTGAAAAGTAAAATTGCTTCCCGTCTTCTCGAAATATTTTCATTTATTATTTTGAATGCCTTCAGTGTTTCTTTGGAAGTAAAACAGCTAGAGTACCATCTCATTGAACAATTTTGTTTACGTTCTCAGATATCCTGACTTTGGATACCGCGTATTGAATTGCGAGTTGAAATTATTCGATAAGTTAACAAGTTCGAAAATACCGTGCAGAGAGCTGGAATTCGGATGGGTACTTCAGTTGACCCCAGTGTCAAAGAACTCGTATGTGGAAGGTTTCATCGTTGATTGAAATTTGTGTATTACTGTATTTTTATCAACTGACTCGTTTACTCGAGGGAACTGGAATAATGATAAGTGTCTAAAATAATCTGCGAATACTAACGCTTTCCGTTAATAGATTTGCTTATAAGGTCGCAATCGATCATAAATTACGGTTTATCGCTGGGGAAAATAGGCAGGAAACGTGTCGGAAAAGTGATTCTAGAATTTCTGGGAATCTTGCGCGTGACCGAGAACCAGGAAGACCCCGTTCCCCAGAGGGTAAGGGTAGGGAAAATTCGAGGCGGAAACAAGGACGAATTAGCTGATGCGATTAGGATGGAGTGGACCCTTGTGTCCATTGATTTCGACGGGCCGAGTGAACTTCGGGTTGGGTTCCCATCGACTCGTTGCACCTTCTTTGCTCTGCCGTGTTCCCTGTCGCCAGTTACCCATTGATTTTTCTGGGCTCTGCTTCGCTAGGTAAATTTCTGGAACCTGTAGAATTGCAGGCTTTCGGAGAAACCGGCAGATCCCGAAATAAATCCGTTCGGATGAATAAAGTTCTGCCTTATTTGCTCTCCTTGTTCCTCGTCAATCTGCGTCTCTGTATCTCTTTGCTTCGTCTTTTCGCTTTGCAATTTTATGGCTTTCTCGATTTGATTTTAATTAGCGAAGCTGATATTAAAGCACAGAGGTTGTAAAATTTTAGTGCGTGGCTTTTGTTGATGAATGACGGGGTCTTTTCAGTCGTGAAAATTCGTTCGTCGCCTCGCCTCAGTTAGTGACTGAATTATGATTCCTTGACCTATGCATCGAATTGAAATAGTTTTGTAAAGCTTAGGAATTTAATAATAGAAGTACACTAATTTTGAAAAACAAGCTCTACCTGGAAGATCTCCGCATACCGAAGCATCCTAGTCGATATCATCCTAAGTTTTTAAACCACTTCTGATGGAACAATATCGAAACTTGAAACAAGCATCATCTCAAATTGCTAACTTTTTTTCTCATGAGCAGTACTTTAACGTACTTCAAAGCAATCTCGAAATTAAGCTTCACTTCTACCAAAATGTAGAAAAATATTATCCCGTTGATAATTGCTTGTCAGCATTATCCTTGAAGATTTTTTATATTTGGTAGCATTTGAAGTAGACCACTAGGTAATTAATCATGTACAAGTACTGTAGAATAGTGTACCGGTTAAACCTTAGTCCCATGCTTTACAAAGGTGCACTGATGCTTTTTTAATACTCTGGATTTATTTTCGCCTCAACCTGAATGAGCGAAAATTCAAGGAATGTAGAGGAAATGATTGATTAAAACTCGTATCCGCACAATACCAACAACAAAAATGTCGTCTCGGGTAAATTTTAGACTTTTGAATGCCGAATTGCGTTGGCATGGTTTCGCAATTTCTAGGATAGCTGAATGGAAGAGCAGGAGACAGGGTCTTCTGAAATTCAAAGGTGCATTTGATTCTCGAGTGCCTGATTTTGCAGTTGAAGGACCTGAGCTCGAAGGGGTACTCGTTGCTTTCGATCGACGAGAACGGGCGCACGGCGTTGCACCACGCTGCGATAAACGGCCAGATGGACATTATTAGATTTCTGATTGCGTCCGCACCGGTGACAATCCTCGACATGGTCGACGCTGAGTCGTGAGTGTTTTCCATTTTTTTTTTATGAAAGGGGCTATTCCGGGACTTTTTGCTTTATCGTCTACCACTTCGAAAAGAGTTTGACATTATCGTGAACAAGTAGCCTGTGTGTAAGCGTAATTTTGATTTTTTATTTCGGAAAAAAATAAATTTGGAAATTAAATTTTTCCGCGCGCTCTCTCTCTCTTTTAACCCTCTCGAAAAAACATAGTTCATTCCTGTTTTAAATCGCTGCCTTTCCAACGATTTTTCCACTTCATAAAGCCAGGAAAAAAATTAAAGGAAGACAAAATTGGTGAGTAGGGCGGATGAGGAAGCAATTTGATTCATTTTCCCGTCGAAAATTCAACTGCCAGATAAGGGTCTATCATAACTTTTTGAGAGATCCGAGAAATAACTGAGGAATACTGAAGTTTGTTTCGAACAAGGAAACAAGTTCCTTCTGGACGACAGCCGAATGAAAAGATGTTCACCGTGGGGCAAAGGACATCCTATCTTCTTTTTCTTTTAATTATTATTAATCAAACTAAGGGAGGGTGCCCAGCCACACCTGGGCGAGTGTCACCACAGGAAAAGATTTTGTCAACTTTTTGGGAGGATACTTTTTTCCCATTTTAAAATTTTTTCACATTCAAATGAATATCCCTGGCATCGGCAGCAAGATTTTTAAATATACTACTGTACTACCAATACTGTATATGCAAGCAGGGTGCCCAGCTACTCCTGGGCACTGGAGACATTTTAGATTTGAAAATTTTTATCAGATCACGCATGGAAGAGGGCATGGCATGCCCAGTTGTGTGGCCCAGTCACACATCTGTGCATTAAACTTAATGGCCCCCATTAAATCTAAATTAATCGAATTTAATCGAAATTGGAGAATTATTCTCGTCGATGAATAGGTCAATATTGTCATACATGGTTGGATTTGGCAATTATTCTAAATGATGTAAACCTAGGAACACGTTCTAAGGAGCAGAATGTAATTGCTTTCCCATTTGCGGCGTAATTAACCCCTTCATTTTATTCTATTCGTTCGTTTCCAAACTTGCTTCTTCGCCAGCCCTCTGAAGCACATCATGGGAATATTTTTAATGGAATTTCGAAGTATTAATGCCAATGAATTCGTTGCTTTCGAGTGAAGAAAGAGGCTAGAATGAAAATAGCGGCAAGCAAGTACAGGCCATTCCATCAATTGTGGACATGCATGATCAAAGTCGGATGATCGGGGTTTTTGCTGTATATCACACTCATTTGCCTAAAAGCTTCGAGGGGCTTGAAAACTGCTCTCCCTTATTTATTCACCTAGTTTCGAAAATTATTCACAAGACTGGCTGGGTAATGTTGAAAAGAAAACGTTACATTCGCCTTTGAGAATAGTTGAGGAGCTGAGCAGTGTGGTTCTTGCGATAAATACTTGAAAGATCCCATTCGTATCAGCACAAAATGCTGCATTCCCGGGAAAGCGCGGACAACCTTTGTGCCATATACGATATTTTGGTCCTCGGTATAATCAAAAGGAACTTCAGAGGACGAATGAGCTGAAAATTTGGGGTTTCTGCAAGTCTGCTATTGTTTTTAGGTCTGCTGAAAAAAAAAAGCTGAAGTAAGATCGAACTTCCGGAGAATCTTTAGATGATGTGATTTACAAAATCCTGCGATACGCTATAGTGTTCCCCAACCTTTTTGGTGCCACGGATTGGCAAATTTCCATAATATTTTTTGCGTACCGGCAAATTTCCAATCAATTTTCTGCGGACCAGCAAATTTTCATTGATTTTTGCCTGCTCAAAAAAGTTTTACTTGAAATACAGCTTGAATTGCAGGCATTTGAAAATCTTCTGCTATTTCTTTCTGCAAAATTCAAGTCAAGAACCATTGAAGCAGCTGTAGTGGAATATCTTCAAAAAATGGAAAGATGGGCTTGAAGAAAGGTTTTTCAGACTCAAAAATTAAAACAATTTATTGAAGCAGGTAAAAATTTGTCTGAAGTATTATAGGAGAAAAGCAAAGATATGCAGTATTTTTCATGACATATTTTTAAGTGCCATTGTCCTGCCAAAATTTGAGGCAAAGATACGAGCTGTAACATCCTTCATTGCTACTTTTGAAAAATGCATCGGCCTCGAGAGAAATTTCCCGTTTACCGGGAAAAAAACTTCTGAGGACCGGCGCCGGTCCGCGAACCACGGGTTGGGGAACACTGGGTTAAGCACGATACGAGTCCGTTTTTTTTAATATTTCAGGTAGTATATTATGGATGCGGTATTTTCCTATACCGAAATCAAGGAATTGTGCATGAATAAACTTGTTTAAACGACTTTCATTTTAAATCCACGACTTTTAAATATTTCATGGCTTGTTTATTGTTTTCCTAACTGGCGCTGAACTTTAGTATTGCTCTGAAGACTTTGAAGGTACACGTCGACTAGTTTTTGCCGAATAACATTACTGCTGCTTTTGAAAAATCAGGACTCTGAGTAATTGATGCGTTGATCCTAAATTATTGATGCGATGCTATTATTGACTAATGCCACTTATAGATTGCTATATTTGTGTGGAATCAATACGGTACTAGACTGACCTTCTTTGAGCATTTTCGAAGTATGTCATGAAAGGACGCCATCTCCCTACAGTTGTCGAGTTCGATTTCCTGTGGGGTGCAATAACCATGAGATCTTGCAGTCGTAAGTGGTGCTATATATTTTATTGAGTCCGTTGGTGTTTTTTTTTTTAACGAGTTTCGTTTCCAGTGAATTTAGCTGGATGAGGCCATAAATTTCATTTTGATTCCCATGGAGCTACGGGAACGTGGCCGGGTTCCATTTGGAAAGCGTTTCCTGTTGGGAGTGTGTGGCTTTTTTTTATGACTGAAAAACATTTCCAAGTATTGTATAATAATATATATTTTATGGAGATTGATACATTTTGTCGATTCATCATGTTTATACTCATTGCTGCTAATTTTCTCAATTGTCGTTCTAGTAAGTACATGTTCATTGAAGTGTACCGATCATCCATCGAAATTTGTGCTTTTGTAACGCATGTGTTGTGAACATAGTAGCTTTTTCGTTCGAGTTTTAGACCTGAAAAAAGATTGTTTCTAATTAAAATAAAATGTATTCGACCATTTCGTCATGTATGAGAAGCTGTCCCAAATTTCGGTGGAATTAACTTGCAACGTTTTTGAACCAAAACATAATAGTATCCGGCATTTGTATTCTGGTCAAATTGAATGCAGTGTTCTTAGGCGCTTGGTCGAAACTTTGGTGTGTCATTATATTTTTTTTAATTATCAATTCCGTTTCAAACCTATTTACGTCGAATGAAACTCGTGAAATGTTCGAAGTTGCGTAAAAGCACAAAATTTGACTTTTCTTCACACACAATCACCTTGCATTTTTAATTTTATTTTTTTTGGTGGACGGCGGGATTTGTCTGAATTTTTCATCATCCTTTCGAAATTTTCTTCCGTATTTCATAATCTACTCCGTTCCCACAAAAACAAGGCCGGTCTTGGATAATTATTTTTTCCGGAAAATTTGTGCCATTTCTTCTAGATCCTAGAGTTATTCTATACCCGTATTACGAATGTACCTGTTGTTATGAAACGTTTTTTGTGGAGATGACCGTAAGTCAAGTGAGATGATTGAGATTAAAGGGAAATCTTAAAATGTAGGATGATTTCGTCAGGGAAATCAAGCGATAGGTTGGGCGTATTTTCGGGATAGAATTACTGCATATTCAGAACAATGTCTGAAATTAGGGCTTGGGCTACTTCAATTATGCCTGATTCATGTCTTGGCGAGAAAACTTGACGTATTTTTTGCGAAGGGCCAATAAGAAGCGATTGATTCCGACTGGCTGAGAATTCAAGGAATCAGTGTTGTTTGTATTGATCCCTCGCAGGGATGTCGGAAATAACCAGACGGTTCTTCAACACTGTGTCAGTGACCAAACCAAGGCAAACAGAAAATGAGACATGCTTTGTTTCCCTCCTTCCGGTTTTTTTCTTCCCTCTGCTTCCGAGTATTTGCATCCCTAACGAGGTGGGAAGAACGACGCCATGTCCGTAGGGCCTGTGTTACGTTGCCGAGAAAGTGGCCCGGAAATCCCTGGAACTGTGTCCCGAGCAGCTGCTCGTCGTCGCGTCGAAATCCCGCCTGAAATTACATAATGCATGCTTTTCCCTCTGCGCCAACTTCCATCTGCAAGTCGTGTCTGTATCCAGTGCACATCAGACCTTGCATTTCGAAGATTTTTCTCCGTTTTTTTTTCCTCCCTACCAATTGATCATGTTTTATTTGTCGGAAGCACAGGAATGTGGAAAATAACGGCCGCGCGGGAAGGAAAATTCGAGGCTCGAAAACTTGAAATATATTTTCCAGATCACTTTTCCCTCTCCATGTCGTCATTTTTATTTTCCGCGAAAAAATACCTGGAAGGAAAATTCTGCGAGCTTTGCGAAAGAGATATAATCTCTGGCGATATTTTCGGAAGGAGGATTCTCATCCTGGAATGTGGCTGGTTTTTTCAATTCCAGTAAAAGCTTCCCAAAATTTTTGCTTTCGAGGATGTTTATTTTTCTTTTAGATAAAATTTTTGGTGGAATTTTTTCTGCACGGGTATCAATTTCAGACGTATTTACCGTCATATTTTATTTTCCTCATCTCTGAAATCGAGGGTCTTCAATCATCGGCGATTTTAATTTGAGGTCGTTTGTGCTCGCTAAGAATTCTCGGCTTCGGCTGAACTTCCGAAGCGCTGTGTATTTTTTTATACAGTTGAATTTAGATAACTTGAAACTCTCTAAGTCGAATTTTTTTTCAAGCCCCGTCTGAATTTCCTTTAAAACAATTCATTAAAAGCCTCTGTAACTTGAAGGCTTTTCCTCTCAAACATCCGTAAGTCGAATGTTGTGGAGTCCTTTTGGCTATTATTTTTTTGACACAGGAAAGAAAAAAGCAATAAAAATAAACATCGATGTGTTTTGAGACGAAGGGAAAGCCTGATCGGGCAAATGAACCGTTGCCTCCAATTTCAGCATCTTGTCAACTTATTCAAGAAGCAATTGAAGACCAAGAATGTCAACATTTACAATTTCCTGTAATTCTTCTATGTTTCCCACGGCAAAAATGCTTGTTTCCCTGACTCAAAACCTCCATAAGTCGCTTTCTTTTGCTATGGTCCTTTGAAATTCAACTTTGAGAGGTTCAACTGTACCCTGGTATTCTGTGAAACGACCTTAAGTTTGACAAACTTGAAGCCTATTTTTGACCTGATGGAATCGCATCCGATTGTTGATTTATAAACAGTAGAAATTAATTGCATTATTAAAGCGATACGATGATCAAATCCCAGGTTTCGCTTGGTCAAAATCACGATAGAAGGATGGCACACACCTTCGGTGCCCTCGGGGTTTCCCCAAGCATTGTGGATTATTTACGGAGATGTCCGTCTTCTGCCACCAGGAGATAGTGCGAGGCAGAAAGCCTGAGGCGAAAATGCCTGGGGCATTCTAAAAGAACATCATCATCCTGTCTCGTCCCACCCATGATTATCAATTTACTAAATTTAACAACTTTTTGTTGTGTCCGGTCCTTGGTCCCTCGAGCGAAAGGTTCGTGTAAAATGTTCATGAACAGAATCTACCCTGCGCCAGAGAGTTTTTATTTTGAAATTTTCTTCTCGTTGTTAAGTCGCTTTTTTTAGTACTGTATTTTTCATAAAGAAATCTGCTTTTGTTGTGCAGTCTGTACAGTCTTCATTAATTCGTGGTTAGGCGTTCCTACCTTGTTGATTTCACGAACACGCATCCCAATTTATTGCCACAAAACTGAGGGTTGCGTCAGCTCAGGGTTACCAGTGTAACTTCATTGAAAATGAGCGTGTACAGTATCAGTTTTCCTCTCAAAATTAGTTCAGTCGAACCTCGATAAGCCGCCAATATTTGTTCGTGAGGTTTGTGGAGGTTTAAAAGGGGTCAGTTGTGCATCAAAAAAGCTAAAATAATACGAAAATTGAGTGTACAGGAAATAAAATTCGTATTCTTCTAGAAAGCAATCAAAATGACACTGGGGTGCGTAAATTATATCTAGCTAATTGTCAAAGAATTAAATTATGTCCTCTTTGTGTTCGTGTGTTTTTTTTTTAATCGGACCTCTTGATGCAGAAATGTGAATCTTTTTGGCGGGCTATGGAAGCCAAATCAATTTGCATGTGCCTATTTGAGTTGCCAATAATTTTGGATTGAAGGCGCTTTAACGGGTTTCTAATACAGTAATGCTTTCATCATTGGGAAGATTTTTTTGCAATATTCATCGGCGGTTGCCGAATGTTTTGGCTTATCGGGGGGGGGGGGGGGGTCTTAATAAGGTTTGGCTGTATAAACATAAAGCTCATTTATAGTACAGTGTACACCTCAATGCTAAAATGATTTTCAGGATGAAACTCAAATGTACAGTATTTTACAGCATTTGTGAACTACAGTATTTCGGTGGTAAGAAAACATCCCATGCTTGGCAATTAATCACTTCAAATGCCACGCGCAGGGAATTGTTCTGCGCTTAGGGAGTCATGAAACTCAATTTACAGAACTTCGAGGAAACTTTTTTTTTTTCTGTGAACGCGAGTACTCAAAACCTGAAATGTTCTGCGGAAGCGCGAAATATAAAATTAAACTCGTTTCAACCTTTCCCTCCGGAACGCAGCTGTGGAAGTAATTGAATGGCTTTACAAAATGTGGACGGAATAGCCTCTAAAATGGAAACGAGGCGCCGTTGTGTGAGTAAATAGTAATAATGACAGCCCTGGATCCCGGACCCGTGGCGACTTTCAAAAGACGATGGGCTTGTATAGTGCTTAATAATTCTAAACGAAGAAGGGGCATGCCGGGGAGAGATAAATGTGTAGTCGAGATAGTGCGGAAGTTGGTGTGAATGGGCTTTTAATTGAGTGGTTCTTCTACGGCGCCTCTTCTTTGTCGACAGGAGCCGGACAGCACTGCACATTGCGGCGAGTGCGAGAAGGCGGAACATTTGCTGCATGCTTGTCGCTGCCGGCGGGTCGCTGTCGCAAAAGGACGCCCAGGGCCTGACGCCGAGAGAATTGGCGCTCGCCGGCGGGGACCAGGAGCTCGCCAATTACCTCAAAAGTGAGTATAGGAAACTATGAATGAATGAACAGAACACTTTATTTTCCTCTTGAGAAAGAAACTCAGCGCACTCTGGGAAATCCAAACAACACATATTCTGGTAATCCACACATTTCCATTGATGGAAATTGACAGGTCACATAGAATTCGAATGACATTTAATCACTTCAGAGCAGGAAACAGAGCACAAATGGATAACAAAAATAAAATATAATACAATCCACAAAATACAACTGGACATCTGACATGTATGCATACTGACATGTAGGAAACTAAAGGAGATGTTCTTTCTTTCGTTTTTTCCCCCGAGGATTATTATTTTGTTTTTAAAACTTATCTAATTTTAGAGGGTTTCTGTATTCTTGCTCTCCAATCTGAGGCCATCGAATCCTTATCTGTATCCTGCGGGTAGTACGAAGATCGAACCCAGAAATTAAAACTTTCTGGGTACAGCCAGGATTCTCGAACCACGGCGCAGGCTTCTGACAATTTGCACGGCCACCTAAAGAATTTAATTTTGGAGTTTTAAACATTTTTAAACGTTACGGCATTGAGAGTGATTTCATGTCAATTGTCGCTGATGCATCTTGAAATGTTTGAACTGGTTGAAATTTAAATTGACTCACACTTGCGAATTCTATGTGACCTGTCAATTTCCATCAATGGAAATGTGTGGATTACCAGAATATGTGTTGTTTGGATTTCCCAGAGTGCGCTGCCTTTCTTTCTCAAAAGGAAAATGATCTTCCTTTTCTCGCATGAATATTCGGACTATTTTACGAGGTGCTCTGCCAAATTTCACCCGAAAATAATTCCTTGAGATAAGCGTGTAAACGTGGGAATAAAAATTCAGCAGAACTGTTCCCATTTGTTACTGCATGTCTGCCAGAATTCTCGAGGGGCCTTGCGCAAATCTCCACAAGATTTAACCAAGGTTGCTGAAGTCATTTGTCTTTCTCACTGCCACCTCAAATGAAATACTTCCAAGACAATTTAACAAATGGAAGAGCAAAACTATAGAAGCATGAGAATGGCTAAATTGAATGTAATGCCAGGGGATCCAAATCCGTGGATCCTACACTCTTTGATTTCGGCAGTAATTTTTTTTAAAATCTAGTTTTCATAATTCCATCGATACAACATAGTATACAGTATTGTATTTCTTTCGGATAAGATTTCCATGTGGATAAACTGATAAAAAGTCACACAAGATATTGTACGTCATTGTGAATTCCAGTCGAAGACACTTTTCATCTTACGAACCGATCTTTTTTTAAATTTCTATCGAAATATTTCATCGAAGTTAAAAGCATATATTCTGATAGTTGAGATAAGAACGTTGAGAATTTCCTGCGTAAATCAGATACTTTCTCGAGATTCAAATTTTCGATGTGCGGTGACGCTTTTTCACACATTTGGACGAAGATAAATTTGAAAAAATCATTATCTATTACTGTATTTGCATTCACGTGAAAAAGTCGGACTTGAAGATCTTTCACTGATTTCCGTGAAGGCTGGAAATTTAATTTCGCTTGTTCATTTCACTGGAGCATAAAAAAGGTCCTCTTTCTTGTAAAATCACTATCACGAAAAACGTTAGCAATGAAAATATTTTGGCGTCAACCTCAAACGGCCGATGAATGACGATTTAAATTTCTGAGTGCGATTGAATTATTACTCAGCATTGCTGACCAAAATCTGTTGATTATTACTTTAATTATCAAATTCTGTATTTCGACATGATTGAATTTTATGGAAAAATTTGAGGAAGATCGTAAGCCACTGTTTTCATTTCAAATGCGGAGTATCATCCAGCAGTGGCCTATGATTGAATATTCATTCCTCTAGAACTTTGAAGACGAAGCTTCATCCGATTACGTAAGTTTCTCCTAATATTCTGATGGGCATTACGCGCGCATTAATTTATTTATAGTAAACTCTCATCCAAATTGCTGCAATGCGTGTCAGAAACTAATTCGGCCTTTGAGAAGGATCTAAGCAACACTTCACTTCGTCAATCATGCCATCGGTCGCTCTCGTCGAGCGTTTTCCGTGTATCACTGCATTTTCTTTGCTTCTTTGGGCAACTACCCTCGCCTTCAATAAACAACAGGATTAATTAATTACCTGAAGGTGCACACGAAGGAAGTAAGCTAATAGGAGATTATGCGTATTAAGAGCTCGAAAGAACGGAAGAACAGAGAGGATAAGCAGCACTGAGTCCCTTCTGCACAATGCTTTTAGGCTTCAGCATTTCACCTGATTAGTGTAGCCCGGAATTTCCAGGAAAAGCTCACTTATTCCGTGGCCCGAAGCCGTTTCTCTAGTGAGAGGATAAGCAGCACTGAGTCCCTTCTGCACAATGCTTTTAGGCTTCAGCATTTCACCTGATTAGTGTAGCCCGGAATTTCCAGGAAAAGCTCACTTATTCCGTGGCCCGAAGCCGTTTCTCTGGTTTTTAGCTTTGCTGATTTCATAAAAGTAGCTCAACTTCCTATTTACGAACCTGCCACGGTCAGGATACTCTCCTGCGACTAAATAGCTTACTATTTACCAGTTGTAATATTAAAACCGCGGCTTCCTTTCACACCTCAGCTTTTTTAAATGCAAGTAGAAAGACCCTTTGATTAAAAAGGTTGTCACAGTATTCGTATTCAGATTGTGTTGGAAACAGATCAAGGTTTTGTGTTCCCTCCTCTGTTCATTTAGACACAACCCGAATTTATAGTGATCCTTCAAGACGCAATAAAAATAAGAAATAATAAAATAATGTGTTGGTAGATAATTGAGCAGCGAAGTACGCAATAATTCGATAGTTGAATTTTCAGCATCAGATTGCGTTTCAAAATGTATTAAACCGACGCGCCATTTTCTAAAATTTGCAACCCTTTGTCGGTAAATTTTTGGGTGACACTTCAACTGCTGTCTCATTTACTGAATCCATCATCTCTGATTGAGACCCCCTTGGAAACTAACCGTCATTCGCATAAAACATACCAATCGTTCATTAACAAATCAATTTTTAATACTTCATTAAATTTCGAGGATATTGCTAGTCCATTTTGTTTTCGAATTTCAAAACACCGGGTTGAACTGAGGAAGAAATCGTGCTTTATATAAAAATATTGAGAAGGTGACCTCAAGAGGGCGTTCGTGTAATTTGTGCTCTTATTTTCTTCGTTTCTCGTATTCGTCAGTCTGAGAGGGAGAAAAAAAAGTTGATTTAAAAAAAATGTCTAGACCTAGAGGAATGAAAAGAAAGTTGAAAATTTCTCCGTTCTGATACTGTTTTGCTTCGCGTGAAATATTGGATCCGACTCGAAGAATTTCCGAGAACACCCGTCAATGTGTGCAATCATTATTTCGCGAAGCTTAAATTACTGACACTCATGAACCGGCATTGGAATAGGCTTCCATCTCCCCGACACGCATCTAGTGGTTAAAGGTTCCAAAAATTACAAAATTCACGTGATGATGAAAATAAAGCAGGATTTTCTTTGTTTGCCGTGGTAACGAAAATCGGTGAGTTGGCGGGTCCTGTGCTGACGAGGAACGTGCTCGGAATGGTTCTCTATAGCTATACAGCGTTTATTTATTGGCGTGAGTGAGACTGAGCTGGGATGGCGAAAACGACGGCACAAGGAGGCCATGCCAATTGAGAAGTTGATGCTCCTTCAATTTGACACGGCTCGCTTCCAACTCGGATGCATCTTCCGCCATCTCGTCTATATACGTCCTTTGAACGATTCATGTCCCTCGTGTTGTATATTTCACGAAGCTCTCGGGTTTTCTCAGGCATGCCCTTTATTCCTTTTATTTATTTATTTCTTTTATCCGAGACCCCATTTTTCGAACGTTTTTTTTTTTGGGAAATCTGAAAATTATTCTGCAGTGACGTCTCTCTTTGTTTCCCTAACGGAAAGCAAACTAGGGCAAGAAAGTACACAACTCTCTTCGACCTAGTACTTTTGCGCAGAAAAGTACGTACCGGCTTATAAATACACTAGCGAAAATCATGGTCAATCGACCCGCCAAAAAATATGATGTTGTGCCATCGGCATGAGATATTACCATTGTTTAGATGGACGGTCTAAGGCGCAGTATTATTTCTATCAAGCACTGTATCGTCGTATTTATTTGAGTACCGCGCGAATGTTATTCACATAATTAAAAGCGAAAAAGTAAGGGTATGCACTTTATAGATGGGTACACAATTTTTAAGATTTAAATGCGTATCACAGGTGAGTCACTTGGTGTACAATTTTAATCTTCTGCAATATTAGCATTATTTTAGCAAAAATCATGGAACCAATAATAATCGTTTGACTTATTAAACCACACCTCGGTACAAAAATGGTGAAGCCACGATTCCTTTCTGCTCTGATGTCGTAAAAATGTTTTCGGTCTTCAAAAACAATTATTCAATTTCTGTTCTTCTCTTGAACTCGTAGAACAGTCTAGGAAATTTTAAATTAATCGTCGTGTTTCCTTTTAAAGTACAAATAAAGTTTTTCGAAATTTTCTGGGAATCGTAATTTAATGGAGCTGACGTCAATGCAGGAAAACGCTGCGCTTCTGTTTGTTGTAGAATATTGTTAATTGCCTTTTTGTGCTTTGCTTCCGTTCTCTGTTGTCTGTAGTAGTTTCCGTTCTATGCCTTGTTTTATCGTCCTTTTGACGCAGTCTCACATACATTCTGTCTTCTATCAATTTCAAGTTGGGTTCAAGAAGCTTGCAAATTTGTCAGGAAATTTTAAATGCTGTATTACGCCCTTAAACCCACATTCGTATCAATATGTTGAGCATCATCCCCATAATGGAGTCAAAATGCAGCTAGACTACGACTTTCTCTGCAACGTGAGACATGCGGAAGATCCGACTTAGGGACTCTTGAAACTTTAAAAAATCTCCCCTGACAACCGGAAATTGTCTCGAGATAGGGACCCTTTGCCAACATTTTCCAGAAAAATCGAAAATTTTTATTTATTTATTTATGAAATCTCTTGAACAAAGTGGGCTATTCATATTCACAAAAGTTGAAAATACATTCCCTTATGAATTTGCTTGAATTCATAATCAAACGCAGGCTGATTTTGTGCTTCTTTTTTTTCAGAGCTTTTAGATGATGACATATACACGTGTCATATCTTTTTGCATAAGAACAAGAAACGAAAAACTCGAGGGAAACTACAATTGTCTAGTATAAGACCAACCAAAAGAAAACGTGTTAGCAAAAGACATAGAAGCGTTCGAGGGAAACGGCAGATTTTATTTTATTTTTGGGGGAATTATTCCTAAATTTGATGAACAGGAGGATCGATTAAATATGGTTGCATCAAAGTCTATTGAAAAATGTGATACGACGTGTGGACGATCCAACATGGGGACAAGGTTCAAGCACCCATTACTTCCGCGGGTGCAGGATAAAATCCCGTGGGAGAAAAAATCCCGCGGCCCGAAAATCCCATGCGGCCGAAAATCCCGTAGGCCCAAAAATCTCGAAAGGTCCGAAAATCCCGTGGTACAAAAATCCCGAAAAATAAATTTTTATATAAAAAAAACCTAGGTTGAAAACTGCAGAAGGAATTGTATTTAAACAATTCATAATTATCAAAGACGTCTAAATGCAGTTATATATAGTGATATTTCATTTTCAATCTTAATATTCCATATACAGTACATGAAGTGAAGGTGAGATTCTATTGAGAAAGATAATCCCTAAACCTCCCAAACCCTTGGAAGGAATTAAAACCCTTGCACTTTCACAATTTCATTGTCCACTAGATTTTTATTCCTTCCAGACAGTTGGAAGGGTAACCCATAGAGACAATATTACAGTTTTGTAGTACTCATCGGGATTTTTGTACGTACGGGATTTTCGTACCTACGGGATTTTGACGATGCGAGATTTTCCGGCATACGGGATTTTTGGCCTCACGGGATTTTCGGGCCGCGGGATTTTTTCTTCTACGGGATTTCATCACGGAGCCACTTCCGCATCTCGGGGTGCCACTAACGATTTTTTGGTCCTGTTGTAGAAGTTCTCATCCACTCATCAAGCATAAATTCCCTGCAACGAAATTCTCTCTACCACCAATTTTTTTTTCTCGTCACCCGAATTTCGTTTCAGTTAGAGTGAGTCGATCAGTAATAGACGTATGAAGTTTCGGGGCGATCTTTGAAAGATTTTTTCCGAGCTTCGGACAATGTCCGCACCCAGCAAGAAGTGAAGCAAGAATATATATCTATAAGACTCATTGAATCCACGTTCTTTTTCGTTTCCTTGCAGGCCAAGAGACTTTCCAGAAGATGGTTGCTTCGAACATGGAGACCACAGTGTGACGACCGCACGTCTGCGATCCGGAGTCCTTTCGGTACTCGGAAGAGCTGCATATATAAGATGAAAATGCGAAGGATTTCCCTGCCTTTTTCCTCATCGGCCCCTTCCTTCGCCTTCATTTTACAGGCCAGACACCGGAGCTTAGGTACCCGTTAACGCAGTTGATCAGGTTTCTACTGGGCTTGATTACAGCCAGCGGCCGTAATCTTGTGCGCGGAAAAAGTGGGGTTCCCGTCCCACCTCCCCCCCAACAGTCGTGTGTGTAACCGTTTGTGAGGTCAAACGAATTTTTTTCTTACCCCCTCGGGGATTCTTTTCGTGTCCCCACGCGTTTTCCTGGTCTGTACAGTGCGTATATTTTGAACCTCCGCCAGCGAGCGAGCGAAGGAAGGAAGCGGAAGTAAAATGTCCGGTCTGTGGCCTCGAATCCATGGGCAATTGCGTCAACTAGTCCAAAGATGACCCGAACTAATGTCGGTCGCCGGCATTAGAACACGCGCCTTTTTCACCCCACCCCAACAGTCCACACATTGGCAAACACTCCAGTTTGCTTAAAAAAAGAATGGGGGAGCCCCTAAGAAAAGCACAGGGGTGCGCAAAAGGACCAGACATGTCACGCATATAAAACTTGGAGGCGGTCGCTCGCTCGCTATGAAATTCATCCCCGTTATTTTCCCTGCTGGACACCCACCGGTTTTGTCCCAGTTTTGATGAACGCTGTGATTTACCGAGCCTGCTTCTCATCCTTGCGAGTTGGGAGAGATTTATGACCCGTGTGCGAGTTTTTGAAGCTACTGTTGCGCCGAAAACGGAGGATTTTTTCGAACCTGTAGAGCTTATAATAACCAGCAACCTGCTACAAGGACAAAGACCCCTATTGCCACACTAAGACGCCGCTGAGCGAAAACCGGAACAACTAGGAGTTTAGCACTGCGCTCACAAGTGAGTAGGGTGAACGTAACGACTACAGTAAAATCTCGTTACGACTATAATACCGTTACAACAAAATTGTTCAGTATATGTAACAAACTTTTTCTCATGCCCCGGCTGAGACTTTTCTCAAAGAAAGACCAGGTTCTCATTTCTAGGGCCATTTTTTTACCAGATTATTTGAAGTGTGCTAAAAGCAAAAAATTTTAATAGAAAAAATAATTACTTTACGCATCTTTTAATCCTCAAAAGTTATTTAAATTAGCCTCTGTTCTCGTCATTCCTGACCTTCAAGATAAGTTGCAGATTCTTCATATTTTCGTGTATTCCTTCGGGAGAAATTAGCAGGTATTGCAGATTCAAATACCGTACTTTCCCTTCAAAACTGTTAATTTTCTTCGACGTCATTTTATGACACAGCCTATAATCATTTCAGTACGAAATTTATTATTACAGCACTTACAATAAACATTTGCATGCGTGTCATTGATGAATTTACGGGAATTAAATTTTGAACGCCGTATGAAAATTGGAGTGAACTGGTCATCCTTTTTCTATGAAATTATTCATGCTGGTTTTCCAATGGTTGGTTTTGCAGAACAGTTGATAACTCGAACCTCCCCAAGTCCAGAATTTTTTCAAGTCCTTGTCTGAATCCCTCAGAAACATTTAATTAAAAGTCCCCCTAACTGGAAGGCTTTCCACCGTAAACCTCCATAAGTAAACTTATCTATAGATGCCTTTTGGCTATCATTTTTTTCACACAGGAAACAGAAGAGCAATAAAATGTAATTTGACGCATTTTTACAGGACGTGAAGTACTATAATCAAGTAAATAAACCCTTTCCTTCGAGTTCAGCATCCTGTCAACTCATTTAAGAGACAATCTCAGGCATAGCATAGCACTGATTACAATTTCCTGCAATTCTTTTTGCTTTTCCCCAACAAAAATGCTTTTTTCTCTCACTCCAAACATCCCTTGGTCATCTTTTTTACTGGTCTCTTGAAGTTTGACTTTGAGAGCTTCAAGCAGTGTATCAATCATTTTTCAGCATCGCCCGAGTTTCACAGACAACAGTGTTGATTTGACCTGAAAACATTTGGGGGGGAACAGAGTTTGTGCTAAACTGTCAAGTGGGAGAGTGAACAGAAGCTTGAGATGAAGATGTTTGATCATTAATTCATCAGGAAGGCGGTAATCAAGTTCTAATGCAATTAAGCGACATTCTGAGCCAAAAGCGAGTCTTCTTATTGTCGTGCCGGTGCTTTAGAGTTACCCCCGTCCCGATCGGTTTCGGACGTTACGTGTGATGATTAAAAGAGCATCGATGCTGGGTTCGGAGGCTGCAGGGGAAACGGTTTAGTTTATGTGATTTTTCCCGGCGACCTCGTGCCTCGGGCGAGGGGCCACGACCTCAACTCGAGCATAAGAGAGACAGAGAGAAAGAGGCATAGAGAGCGAGAAAGAAAGTCACGGTGTATATTTTTCGAACCTCGAGACCCTATTTTTTCCTTGTGTTCGCGACGAACCGAATTGACCCGTATTTGACTTGAAAGTACTGTACTGTGTACCCACAACTTTATACTGTACATCCCGCGTCGAAGTCAGTCTACGACCCCCCGATTCGCAGAGAATCGATCGTTGATTTTTTTTTTTTTTTTTTTT
>CAJPEX010001995.1:0-12274 GCA_905338405.1 Notodromas monacha
GAAAATGTATTCACTAATTCAAATTCAAGTGGCAAACAATTTTTTTTCAGGAAATGCTGAGGAATATTTCTTCTACAAAACACAAATTAAAAATTATATGACATAAATCTATGGGAAAACATGACTCAACTTAGGGACACTCTTGATGCACCAATTATATCACATCTGGGGGTTTCACTGCAAAGAGATTCTATGTATACACTGCTTTTAAACCCATCTGTTTCCCATTATTTATTCAAGGGCAAGTGTCCGTCTCCCAAAGAAGATTTCGCCACAAAGGAAAGACTGATGTACGCTCCACTCCACAACAACGACATCCGGTGGAATTTTGAGAAGTTCCTGATTGACCAATCTGGGCAACCCTACATGCGATTTGAGCCCAAAACGAACCCACTGGAAATGATGAGCTTCATCCGCGAAATGGTCACGAACCAGAAACAACTCGGAACTTCCGGCGCAGAACGTTCGGCCATTCCGATAAGACGTTAATCCTTGCCTTTGCCATGGAAACTTTCTTTTTTTTTAAACCATGTTTCTCCAAAAATAATACCAGCTCTTATAGGCAGTAAAATTTCATTGCCATGCAGCACATGATGGAACCCAGAAAATAAAGTGTTGTAATGAAAAATGTATCCCATCGAAATTAGGAAAGCATCGTGCTCTTGAGAGAGGGAGAAAAAAACAATTTCGAGTCAGCAAGATTTCTGCGAAGTTGAGCCTCGCAAAGTTTAAACGTCTCAGTTTTTCGCCGATTTTTATCCACAGTTAATTCCTGGCTAATTCCCTTCAGTCCAATTAAATTTAAACGTTGCTGACTGGAAACTTTTTGGGTCAACCCTACCTCAGTGAAAAATTCGTTAAACCTTCCTGTTATTAAATTGGGGCTAAATTTAAGAACAATCTACTCCAGATAACACAACAAAAACCGATGAAAACTATTTTCTTTCTGCTCTCCACGAGTCATTATAGGGAACTTTCTGCAGGTAGGCCATTATGAAAATCAAGAATCGTAATAATTTGACCATAAAATAATTTCGATTGACTAACAAAAATAAAGCCAAATTACCTAGCTTGAAAAGTCTCTATAAGTCTCGCTTTTTTTAAGTCCCGTAAAATTTGACTTGAAGATGTTTGTGTATGAAGAAATACTACTCCACATATATTTCCAACATCGAAATATTTGTTATTGACAGTATGCAGGAGTTTTATTGCGCACGTCTATCTCTATCTATATACCCTTCCAACGAACAGCAAAAAATCAATTATTTGGTCTGAAGAATCGTTTTATTGCACGGATAAATAACAGTGATGGACGAATATCGAATAATTACGGGAAATGTTTTTCCACAACAGAGAAAAATTCAAGAATGGTCCAATTTATGTTAGTTACTATAGCTTCCCGGCAAATACAGAATTGAACTAAAGTACATTGAATGATCCATGAAAAGTCAATTAAGAGAATCAAGACACCGAGAAGATCCAGCACGGTTTCATTCCGGAAAAATTTTCGAAAAGATTTTGCGCAAATTTTGTTCGTGACGATCAGTCCTCAAAACCGAAAACGGAACAGGAGTGATTTGATGCATGGGGGTTATCGTGGTTTGGCCTCGTGACACTTTTAGTGCATTCAGTGTCCGGGGATCTTACTACTGATGCTCTCATCCAAAAATATGCGCATTTTTTATGAAAATTTATCTGGAGTAAAAGAGTAAAACCTATCGTTCATAGTTTTGTCTTTTTTGTAATCGCGTATTGTATTGCATTCGTACGCGTTGCGGAGTGATTAAAAAGAAACGGCATAGTTGATAAAGTTTGTACAAAAATGTGGTCCAGAATTGTATCTATTCCTTTTTCTCTGATATCTGCGAAATTTCCGGAACTCTAGAAAGGCTCTCAGTACAGTTAAATATAAATGTTAGTTTTCATACATCGTAAATTGTAAGTTTTGGCATTAAGGAGGAAAGCACATAAGCGTCACTCTTGACGAATATTCCACTTTTATGGCTGATTTTCTATGTATCTATATCAGGCCTCCGAGTGTCGAAAAAGTAGAGAGCACACGAAAACTTCATGAAAATAACTGATTTTTATAATACTTGATACCCAAATCTTCGGTGAATTACTTGCTAAGGTATCGCGACGAAGAAGATTGATATAAGTTTAGAAATGATAGAGAGGTGAAGAAATTCAAGATTTTTCCTTTCGTTACAAAACTTGGAATGCAATCCACCCTTACTGCAGCAAAGTCTATCTTTGGGATTCAAATTTACTGCATACGGAAAAAAAATCCATCCCAAATTGGGGAACGGCATTTCAATTAAACCCAAACCTACAGCATATGGGCATGCAAAAACTCGAGGAAAACATATATTGGAGAAGGATTTCTCGGGCATTTCAGCCCTAGAAAGAATTATTCCTTACAACTAGCTCCCAGAAGGGTTCAGAAATCAGTGCACGATTTATAGAAGCAGTACACAGCCGTGGGCAGCTATAGGAACCAGCCCATTTAATGATATACATCCAAGCGACATCTGTGCATTCTAAAATAATTATTACATTGCCCCTCTTTGTTTACGATATAAAGAGGGAGAAGGTACAACTTTCCGAATGCGCTGCATGGTTTCGTAATCTTGCGAAACTTGGATTCTATATACTTCATGTTCGATTTTTTTATGCATGATAAAACTCCCTCCTATACGTGATTAAAAACTTCAAAATTGTCCACATTCAAAGGCACTCCCTATGATGACCAAAACGTGCAAAATAAGTATAATTTCTTAACTTCAAAATTCCTATCATTCAAGTCATTGTCATCTCGAAACCTGAGAGGAATAATTAAGTTATTCTAATACGGAAAATTCGCACAAAGTTTCAAAATTTGCTGGCGTCTCAATATTCTAAACTTTGAGAAACTTCACGCGCCCAGCATATATAAACGCAAACTTTAAGGCCCGCTTGAATAAAATAATTAAGACCAAAAGTGATTGTATTTCCGAACTTCGAAACCGCGGTATACTCGCACCAATAGTATAGTATATTATGCTTAACTTTTTGGTTGCCTTTAATTTTCAGGCTCGAAGATTTACATGACGCTCTTTTTTCTTCGAGTCTAGGAAGCTTTGGAGGTTTTAGTCAGCAGTTGTTGGAGTGGTTTCTGTCGACAACATCACCCATTTTCAATTCGTACCAAAATGACAAAACACGTACGAGTTAAGCCGAAGAATATCTACGTCATCCGGAATTCAGTCGCGAGTTTCACAAGTGTTTCAAAGGAGAAGAATGCATTTCTTCTGGCTGCCTTTCCGCCAATAAGAGCTCATCAATGAAAGGTGCGATATCTTCAGGAACGGTTGGTGGAGAAAACCTCATGAACGGTTGACCATCGCGACCAATGAGGAATTTCTCAAAATTCCAACGAATATCCCTGCTGTTGAATGGATCGTGCACAATTCTGAGCTTTTCCCTGAAGTTCTCCTCCGGCGATGGACATTTTGACTAAAATAATTTTAAAATAAAACCGCGTGTTGTCATGAAATCTGCTAGAATCAGTGGATGAAACAGGTAAGAATTCCATATTTATGCGAACATAAGACGCAATTTCTTAATTTTTGCAGTGAAAATAAGATATTTGATGCCTTAGAACTGATGGAAGTTCAATATTCGAACATAATTTCCTGGATTTATTCAGAAATGTGGAGAGATACAAATTGAAATAAAAATGAAAATCACGTATGTTTCAGGAAATCTGTAGTCCTCGTTAATGTCATGTGTATGTATTCTCACCACGCATCGGGAATTTCTTCCCGATTTTTGCAATAAAAGAAATAGCGAGGCCTTACAACTGATTTTTTTTTTTAATGCGCATGCGATTGATTTCCTGGGATGGTCCTAAAATTTGAAAGATTCAAATTACTGTATCATAAAAAATGAATATTACCTGTTCGTGGAAATCTATAGCATCTCGTCGATGAAATGGCCATAAGAAATACAATTCAGCATTTATGCGAACACATGATGAAGCAACAACTTCTCGAATTTTACAGTAAAATAATTGGTGAGGTCTTGGAATTGATCGTTTCCATGATCCGAGTACAATGTCATACAGTGATTCAAAATTGTTGAACAATTCAAATAATCAGCAAAAACCCACCTGTTTCCCGGAAATCTGGACTATGAGCTGGATTTACCGTGTGAAAAAAATATATTTACGGAATTCTATGACTCAATTTCTTTCTGATTTTTGCAAAAATAGCGAGGTCTTGAAACTGATGACGTTCGAATTCGCATACATCATGGGGAGGTCCAGAATAAATGTGGAATGGAATGATTTCAATCGCAATAAGCTACGCGAACATTACTTCGCTTTCAGGAAATCTTTGGATGATTCTGGGATGAACAGCTAGATAAGAAAAATACAGTACTGTACTCGTATGACATATACAGTGCCGAACAAAACAAAATACTCAATTTATTTCCGACTTTGGCAGAGAGAGGCACGAGGGTGATCTTGGAACGGATTTTGCCACAGATTAGCACAAAATGTAATCCCTCACTTCAGAAGTACTAAACTATTGCAGAGGCTATATTCCTAAAAGTACATACCTTCAGGAACGTGTACAAAGGTATTTCATTTGCACCATTCACTTCTATTTTCTTGAAGAGCTGGAAATTCGGGACGAATCCATTCCCAGGCCTCACGAACTCAAGAGCATTGTAGATTTCCGTGGCATTCGCCCCAGGCTCTTGCTGCATTTCAAACAAAAAAGGTGGGAGCATTGAACGTCATTAAAGAGACATTTTCCAGCACGGATGAGATTACACAGAAAAACATGAGCTTACGTAGGAAAATTGATTGCACGGGAAGCCGAGGATGACTAAATCGTTCCCGTAGGTTTCTTGCAGTACATTTAGCCCAATGTAATGTGGGGTCAGGCCTCAAAATGAGGCCAAATTCACCACAAGGGCGATCTATGAAAATGAATAAAAAATACGTCAGTATAAATTGGAATTTCAAAAAAGAATTTTCCTGAATTTACTCAATCACCACACGGTTCCCTTCCAAAATTTTCAAAATTCAATTTTTTTTAATTTTACGAAATTCAAGACACTCATGGGTGAGTCACTTGGGGAATATTTTGATTCTTTGGTCAGTTGTTTTTCAGAGGTAAAAAACTGAAGCTATATTACTGTATTAGCCATTTATTGGTTTCAATTGTGTCAGTATAAAAACAACAGGATGAGTCATAATTTGGGGAATATTTGACAAAGTAAAATACAGTACTAAAACCTTATGCAGCAGGAACACCGGAATTTCCCAGAAGAAAATGTTGTGAGCCTAAATGCACTTTATGTTTCAAAGCGAAGACAAATTTTTTTTTTTACAATAGAAGCATAGACTTCAAAGGCAAACTTTCAATTTGATTCAAATTTTGAAATTACTGTGTGAGGTATCCACAAGGTGTTAAAACCGCAAAAACGAATCACGCTACTACTGTATTCACCTTTCCATCATAGTCAGAGAATTGAACAGTTCCAGACCCATCCAACAGAGGGGCTGAAAAGTCATACAAGGAACCTGCGCCATCTGGCGAGCAAACCAGACTTTGCGACGACACAATGCCACAGAGTGCCAACAGCACCCCGGCACTGATCTGCCTCATGATTGTTTATTTCTGTGGAAAACATTTGAATTTATGAAGTTCCAATGTTTGAATCAAGAGTATCAAATATATAAGCAAATTTTCATCGCTGTTTTTTGTTTTTTATTTTTGCTTATATTGTAAACTGAAAACAGTACAAGGGGTTTTCCCAGTTATGCGTGGGATTGAATATTTCCAACACGCATAAAAAATCGAAAAGTATGAAATTTTCCTCACGATTATAAAAGACATAATTGAAACATGATTAAAAGATGATTGAAAGCTTTTCCATTACAGCTGGATTGTTCCACTCATTTTTCAGTGTGCCAAAAATTTGTCAAGATGAAAAAAATTTTGAATTTGCNTCCCAGTTATGCGTGGGATTGAATATTTCCAACACGCATAAAAAATCGAAAAGTATGAAATTTTCCTCACGATTATAAAAGACATAATTGAAACATGATTAAAAGATGATTGAAAGCTTTTCCATTACAGCTGGATTGTTCCACTCATTTTTCAGTGTGCCAAAAATTTGTCAAGATGAAAAAAATTTTGAATTTGCCGAGCATCACTTTTTTTAAATCAAATCTTATGATATTTAAAAAAAATTTCAAATCAGTACACTATATCCCTTGGGAATTTAAAGTACAGTGCAACCTTTCAAAGTCAAATTTCTAGGGACCAGGAAAAAAATTCGACTTAGGGAGGTTTTGACTTGGAGAGGTTTTCATTTGTTGAGGTTGACAGGAATCAAACACTTTGGTTGTGAGAAGTGAAAAAAAATGTGGGATATTATAAATGAGGATATTCTGGGACACACCTTGGCACCTTGCTGAACTTGGGAGCAGGGGATCACTTGTTATACAGTATTTGTGAAATTTAAGGAAAGTTCTACGTAGTTTAATAAACAAAGTTAGTAAAATAGAAAGTATAAAGTTCTTTTATTACTGGTCTTCCGGAGTCTTTTAAGGACTTACAGAGGTTTTATAAAAAAAAGACTTGGAGGTAGGTAGGTTGGTTAATGTATTGATACTAAGGGAATTCAGACAGGGACTTGAAAAAAATTCGACTTAGGGAGGAATTTGACTTAGAGAGGTTCACCTGTATATCCATTGCTGGGGATACTGTATGGACAATCTGAACCAGAGAAGAAAAAAAAGAGGCTGTTGCGTCATAGGCGTGATTAAATGGGATTAGATATGAAGGCTGCATTAAAAAAAAAAAAACACTTCCTGGTTTACATGGCACAAGTATCATCAACTCAATGCACGCCAAATTAAATACATTCTACGGGATTTTTAAATCGTTCTGTTAACTTTCCGATCACTGTTGCACGACAGAGAACACCGTATTAAATGTACGCGAAAGTTTTCAGTCGTTTAAATATGGAATTTGGTTTCCCTATGCATCAGATAATACTGCTCACCAATCAGCATTTGTTCCGATATCAGCACTGTAGCAAAATGTCTTGGGAAAACTTATCGTCAAGTAGACAAGCTTCCAGGTGTCCGAAAAATTGTCGAAGGCTTCTCAATTTTCATCACAATAGACTGCGATAAGCTTCACGAACGTGCAATCTAGTTTTTCTTTATCAATAAAATGCAAATTGCCATGGTAACCTCATTTTTGGCCAATTAATATGTTATGCTAATAAAAAATAGCACTCGGAAAGTGCAGAGACAAACTTTTCCAGGCTACATTTTCAAAAGCGCAAAATAAATTCAATTTTTTCAAACTTCGATTATCTCGTCTGCAGCGAATTTCTTGGGGAAAATACAGGAACGTCCAGATGTCTCGGATATTTTCCCCGAGGCTTCTCAATTTTCAAGTTAAGACTGCGATAAGCTTGAAAGGCAATATATATTTTTTCTTTTCAAGAGTCAACGAAACATTGCTATGATGATTTGCGTTTTGGTCTATTGGACATGAATTATGCTGCTAAGAAAAAAGAAGAGAACTGTAAACCTGAAAGTAACAAGACTAACATCTCCTTCCTATTTTTTGAAAGGAAAAAAAAAGCTTTTTTCTCTCGAAATTTGATTAGCCACTACAAATTTAGGATAATTTATATGCATGTGTCTCTTTGTAGTAGTCTGAGGCTTCAGAAAGAAAACTACGGGTTGTCCCAGTTCCGCGAGGGATTAAATAAATCTACTGTAGTTCAAAATGCAAATTTTTTATAAGGGTTTGATGATGTTTCATGTGAAATCCAAAATTACATGAGCTCAGTTTGTGCTGACTCCTGCTCTCTGTGTTCCCTTGTTTTGGTTCAATATTCGCAGTGAAGGGAATTTTGGTTAGGTAAGTAGTAAGATTCCCCAGGCTAACGGTGCCCTTGCCTGGGGGTTTTTGTTTGTATTCCTCTTTTCTTCTCTGTTCCACCTTTCTCTGGTCTCCCCCAGCCTGAGCTATGAAATAAGTGGAATTTGTGCATGCAAAATCATGCACATACAAAATCCTGCCTCAAGGTCAGCAAGCCATACAGGCTGCTGCTCTCTTGCATGTGTGTGTGTTTATATATGTTCCCTTTTTATGTGGACAGACCATCCAGCAAGTCAAGCAACCCACTGTCTGGCCATTGCATCCCTTTAAACTTGTGTGTTGCATTATTCTCTTTAGCATTCATGTCCAAGCATTCATTCAAAGCTGCCTGTTGTGTGCACTGACTTAAAATATACCACCACAGCATCTAAAATTCTTAGCATAGTTCATTCTAAACTGAAAGAAATCTTTTGACCTGAAAAGCAGGCAGAAAACACATACTGCATAGTTTTCAAGAGTTGAGGTTGGTAATAAACTTTCCATTAGGCATAACAGTAAGTTTTTTTTTAAAACGTACCAACAGAGAAATTTTAGGGTCTTAAACCTATTGTGTACGCGCAATAAAGAAGTCTAAAAGTTTTGTGACTACTGTTCTTCACCTTTGAAAGGACCCAGATTGGATCTCAAAAGGTGAGTAAAACGTCACACCTGAAAATTTGCCAGAATAATGAAACTATGGTGTACAGAATATCATGTTTGGTGTGTCACGCGCAAATTTCAAAATAATTGGATGATTCGTTTATAACAACGTTAGAAATATTTGATCCTGCGCAAATGGGACAATCATCTGCAGAGGAAAATCAGCTTCCAAACTAGGCTGGTTTTGTAGCCTCTTGAAATATTTTAAATTGCCTCAAAATAATAGTTTAAAAATCAGCAATCTATGGAGCTAAATCACTCCAAGCTCTCATATTTACTAGATAATTTTCCCATTGGCATAGACTATACTTTATTCTAAGCTGTGGTTTAATAAGGCAAGCATGTCTTTGGTAAATTTCCTGGTCCTGATTATCGATATTTCTTCAAATCAAGAACTCAATTTTTCTGATGCTCAGGTTCAGTACATTTCCATGTTCCAGTTTTGGAATGAATTCAATTGCATATAGCAGTGCAGTGACTTGAATTGATCATTGTGATATTCGGGAAAATAAATAGAGTACCAGTCAATACAAAAATCCATTCTCGACTCATCTGTCCCCGAAGCTGAAATTCGAACCTCTATAGAATTGAACGACATTGCAAAAATAAATCGCGCTTTCTGAAAACCCATACAGGAGTTCAATACAGTAATTCCGCTGCATACGCAAAAAGAACTGACGAATCAATGACCAGCAAGGTCACCCCACCCTAAATAAAAAATCAGGTGACCTCACAAGCGCCATTTCCATCAATTGTTGCAGACCCCCTTTTTACGGAACTTTTCAGCAACAACCTCATCAACGTCACTTTCTTTTCGTACATGCAGGCAGGTAAAAAAAAAAATTTTAAGTTTAATTTAAAAACCCGAGATTTCGGTTAGTGAAAGTAACACTAATTACGAAAGTGTTTCCACGTGAGGTGCTAAATTGCATTTCACCAAAAGCTCGTCAATGTGCTCAGTAATGTCCTCGGGTGTCACAACAGCGGAAAATCGCTTGTATGGTTTTCCATCGGGTCCCAGCAGAAATTTTTCGAAGTTCCAACGAATGTCCGAGATGGAAAACAAGTCCCAATCCAGCCTGTGTTTCGCCCTGAAGGCTGTGTCAGCAGACAGACACTGAGACTTAAAAAATAATTGATTAATGAATTTTATGAAATTAAAAACTATTTTATGAAATTAAAAAATATTTCATGAAATTAAAAAATATTTTATGAAACTACAAACTATTTTATGAAATTACAAACTATTTTATGAAATTAAAAGCTATTGAAAAAAAATAAAAACCTATTTTAAAAAATAAAAAACTTATTTTAAAAAATAAAAAACTTATTTTAAAAAATAAAATAACTATTTAAAAGAACATAAAAAACTATTAAAAAAATAAAAAACTATTGAAAAAATAATAAAAAACTATTTAAAAATAATAAAAAACTATTTTATGAAATTAAAAACTATTTTATGAAATTAAATATTTTATGAAATTAAAAAATATTCTATGAAATCAAAAACTATGACACAATTGAAAAAATAATAAAAAACTATTTAAAAATAATAAAAAACTATTTTATGAAATTAAAAACTATTTTATGAAATTAAATATTTTATGAAATTAAAAAATATTCTATGAAATCAAAAACTATGACACATAAGAGTACAATATTTACTGCACTCAAGTACCGTGCGCCATTTACAAAAATAAAAGACGCGCACCTACATTTTTATGCTCAAAATTTTGAGAAAAATGTCTGAGGTTAAAATGAAAAGAAAAGAAATGCATCACGAGCTGAATAGGTAGATGTTATTGAAAATAACTGAATGTGGGATTTTATGAGGACAGTATTACGAAGACTACCATATTTACACCAGTACCACGCGCCATCAAATAATATTCGCACCTTTCCAGCTTCAAGCCTAAAATTTGCAAAAAAAATATGCATTCCCAACTAAGACGCGCACCCAACTTTTGAGTCCCCTTAGAATCGCAACACTGCAAGAATACACTCTATAGAAATCTGAATTTAGATTTAAATACAAATTCAACTGCTGATCTTTAACGTATCTGCAATTCACAATTTGTAGTACAGTGCTGTACTTAAAACCAGATGTTGTCCCAGATACTCGTATATTGTTCTTATACACAAGCATCCGTGAAATATTTCGGAAAGCTGGAAAATTTATTTTACGATTGAAAATCCGTGCAATTATTCGATTGCCTTCAAATATTGCACACACCTGGATTTTGAACCCACATTTTTTTTTATGTATCCCCAAGCGTACCACGCTTGGAATTTCCTGAAAAACTCTAATATTGAAAGAATTCATGGCATACAGGTAAATTTCATCTGAATTCTATTGGTCTTTGAATCTTGTTGTTCTACAAAATCACCTGCCATACTTCAGCTTCGTTAATTCCTTTGTATTAATTTTTCTGTCGAACAGCTACCGAAGATTTAAACATTTCCCCGGAATACTTTTAAAATTTTGTAGCTAACAAAACATTTTGCACGCTGATTTTTACTCATCTTAATTCAAAAGAAAAAATGCGCATGATACTGCAGTAAATATGGCGTTGTTTTCAAAAATGAGACATCTTGAGTTTTTCTAGATAGATGCCTGACGATTTTTCTTTTCTTTTTTTTTTTCAAGCGCGGGTTTCTCAATTTTAAAAACTAAATTCCATGAAGCATCGATTAATACCTTCAAAAACGTGTAAAGAGGCTCTTCTTTTTCTCCGTTCACTCTAATCTTGTTGAACAACGGAAAATTTGGCACAAAACCATTTCCGGGTCGGACGTAGGCGATGCCGTTGAAAATCTCTGTGGCATTTGCACCGGGCTCTTGCTAAAAATTATTAAGAAGCATTACTTGGGATCTGATAAGATAAATACAGTATCAAAAAATATTTGCAAAATTTGGCCAACAGAGTGAAAGCCGAAAGAAGAAGCCGAATAATTGATACATTTTATTCATAATTCTGCTTTTGCATGGACAATATACTTGCATTTGAGAAAGTACAGTACATGTCGATTTCAAACGCCTGTAAATTTGTATCGCTATTTTTGCACGACAATTACATTGCCAAATGTTGGTTGTCCACTGGTCAAAAAATCAAGAGCTCAAGAATATGCTTATATTTGGTTAGCCTAGATTCTCTTTTGTCCAGCATTAATTTTTTTGTTGCTGAATTTTGACTCATGCCCAAAAAAAAAAAAGAGAAATTGGGCAAGGCAGAGAAAATTGAACTCATTATTATTATTTTTAGATATTCAAGAATCGAAACCATAGTTTCTCAACAGTGAAGAATCAACAGGAGAACTTACATAACCGAATTGATTGCAAGGAAATCCGAGGATTTGCAGATAGCCGGCATATTTTTCTTGCAGAGCGTTTAGGGCGTGGTATTGATACGTCAAGCCTCAGAAAGTGGCGACGTTGACAATTAGCACAACCTGATATGGATAAACAAATAATGCGAAGTCCCTTATCGCCAATTTTTCCGCATCCCAATTTCATTTTCCCTCCCAGGAAATTTTGCAAATACCTTCCCTGCATAGGCGGAAAAGTCAATCGCACCGGATCCGTTCAATTGTTCAGCTGAAAAGTTGTGCAACGAACCATCGCCAACAGGAGCACAAACGGAAAATAATTGTTCGGCGATCGAGTTATTATTCAG
>CAJPEX010001995.1:12731-45746 GCA_905338405.1 Notodromas monacha
GTGGGAAAGCAAGTTCTTGAGGGACCAAGGTCAAATTCATTCAACTCCGGATTAAATCAATAATACCGTGGGATGAAAATGGCATATGGGTAGGGACCACACCCTGTACCCCCACCTCCTGGCATAACCCACCTCCTGGCTACTAAATCCCCCAGCCCCTATATTCATGCCATTGTCCCCACCTTTGGTGGGTCACTTTCTTCAAATTGGAGAAATAAAACAACTATAGAGTTTTTAAAGCTTAAAAAGAAGATTCAATTACATTAATTTTGAATTCTGTTCAAAAAACTGAACAAATGGATACCGAACATTCATGCATCCCTTCAGTGCAGAGTCAGAGCCACAATAAATGGTGATGGACTGGCAACTTACAATAAACCTCCTTCTGCTGTCTGGCACAATCATGGTGTCCCAAAAATTGCTGCAATACTGACTATGAGAAAAAATCTGCTCAGAAGTGCAAAGCAGCAAAAATCCACACTTGACAATGGGCCAAATTGTCAAGAAATGTTGGGGAGATCCAAAGATGTGAGTATATTTGCTTTCAGAGTGAAAAAGCAGTGAAGTACAACTTATGTTTGTTTTCTGTATCATAACAGGTTCTCAATGAGCTTTCAATGGGTTCAGAGGTCATTGGAAAAGAATACCTTGCACAACTTCCATGTGCTGAGAACCTGGCACAAAGTTAGTACTTATGTCCTAATTTTATAGCAGGATGATTCAACTCAATTCTTAGCCTTTTTTCGACAGTTGGATGAGCTGAGAGAGCAGCCAACTTTCCAAGTCCACCAGCAAGTGCACTTGCTAACATAAACTTTGATGTGATCAAGAATGAACTAGAAATGGAAAGTGGCAATTCATTCCTTGTGGGAGATTCTGGCCCTGATGATCCTCAACACGTGGTTGTCTTTGCTACACAGGCTGGCCTTCGGGCTTTAATAAAAACATGGAACATATTTGTTGATGGCACATTCTGGGCGGCACCAGCTCTTTTTCATCAGCTTGTCAGTTTGCATTGTCATCATGGGACAGGTTTTTCCTGCAGCTTTTGCTTTGCTTCCAACTAAAGATGAGCAAACATATACAACCATGCTTGGACTCTTACTGTCAGCAATGTTTTGACAGTATCAAGAGTGGTCTTACGCTCCCCACTAACTATATTTTCAAACCTGAATTTCTATCTGACTTTGAGACAAGATTATTGGCTTCCCTGTGTAATTATTTATATATGTCAGTGACCAGGGGCTGCTATTGTCACTAGGGGTGGTGGAATTAGTCGTAATTTCAAAACTGGCTTATTGTCATATCCAGCCTCCCCAGGAATTATATTGTGAAAAAATCTTCCCTTTCTGCAAAACTGGCCCAATGTTGTACTGCTAAAAAATCCTGAAATTTTTCAAAAAATTATTGTTCTGAAAAACCAGATTAATCTTGTACAATGGTAAAGGAAAAATGTTGTTTCTTAAGAACTGGAACAACCTCATATGCCTGAACTGGAGTATTGTTGTCAAGATAAAAATGGAATTATCTGGTACATTAAAATTTTCCCTGTTCCCCTACAATACCTGATTTATGAAATAGACTACTGGGACAATAATTGTATGAAGAACATCCCTGTTCCCCTAAAATACCTGATTTATGGATTAGGAGACATCTGTCCAAATCCTGTTAGATATTGTAAAAACATCATGGTTAAAAGAACAAACCAAGTATAATTCTTTTTTGGCTTTCCTGAAAATTTTTTAGCAACCTTTGTGTGACATGAGTGGAGAACTGCACCTCCACTCATGTCACAGGCTGCTAAAAATGTGTCAGGAAAGCCAAACAAAATGTTTAACCCTGTTCCAAGTCCTTGCTTGTACCAGATGTACGAGGAAGGGCCAGTCTACATAGGACAAGGTTATTCCATATTCATCATTACAAGGAAAGTCCAGTTTTTGCAAGACAGGGTTGTTCCAATTTTAGGAAAAAGAATATGTTGACAATTTTATTACAGTTTAGCAGAAAAAATTTCCAAAATGCTATGTTATTCCTGACAATGACACTCCTGACAACATTAAATCTCCACACATTATTCCAGCATGATGAGGTTAGTCCTGGCAACATTATTCCAGCCACCCTTTCACTATTCTCAGTGTATCTGTAAGGGACTGCCACGCGCACGCGAACGTTGTGCATGAAACTAACAAGTTAACTTAATTAAATTAAATAAAAAGAACTCCGCGAAACGACAAAAACTCGACAGAGATAGAATCAAAAAAACAAGAACTCATGGGAAATCCTGCGCAATTTCCCATTGTGCAATTCTTTTCTTCATCCACAATTTCCGCGTTACAAACAACACAGTCTTTGCTAGCCTCTGGTTGCGATCGGATGCTCATTTTTGTGATTGAATTTTGTCTGAATTTTGCCTGTTTGATTCAATCAATTGTTTCAAGTTTTCGTTACTAAGTTAAAACTTTTTGAATTCTTCATTTGAAATAAACATCAATTTTAACGTTGGGGCTTTTACCAAAAAGCCCCCTGCCGTGTTCCCGGCGGATCGTGTGTTTTTCTTCAATTTTACTTTACTTTTTGATCTTTGTGATCCATTCATCACAAAAGTGGTAGCAGAGCAGTAAAATTAAAAGAGTAACGATCAAACGGTAAAAATAATATATATATATTTAATATTAAAAGAAAAGTGCAAAGAAAAAATGAGTATGGCACCCCCGAAAAAAGGAAGACCTTCAAGCAGGGGGGCTGGAAGACCCTCAAACAGGGGGGTTAGATGACCTACAACAAGAGCGACGTCCGCACACACAAGCATTGCGACCAACAAAAACCCGCAAGGGGTAAGTCCAAACGATTTGAATATTTTTGTCGAAGAAGTAGAAAACAAACAAAATACAAACTTAAATATAGAAGAGAATCAGATACAAGAAAGCAAAAACGAAATACAAACCCATCCAAGGGAAATGGAAGTCAATAATAACAAACATAACGAACCAATAGAAGTCAACGTTCAAGTACTAAACGAAGCAAGAACTAATACTAACATACAAGAAAGAAATGAACCAACAAACACAATGCTGAAAACAATTAAGCAAATCATAATTACGATACTCATTAAAATAGCACAACTAATAAAAATGGGAGACAAACATGCAACAATACAAAACGAAGAACACAAACGAAAGGAATTTGAAAATATATAAAATAAGCTGTCAGAACTGCTCACACTATTAGCATCAGCAGAAAAAGATGAACTAGACATCGAGACACAACACAAAATCGAAAACTTACAAGATGAATTAACCAACATAGCTATACAGCCTATAGAAGAAGTAATAGACAATTGGAACAAATTAAGACCTACATCAAGCACAATAATAGGAATTAAATTACCAAGCCTAAGAAATATGCCGCCAAGCGTACAAACACAGTTACCATCCATAAGCGGAGTAGCAACACAACCATCAACTTCAGGTGCATATATAAGACATTCATTTGCACACAATGTAACTCAGCTAACAACGTTGAACAAAGAATCAACTATTTTGAACAAAACGGACAATTTAAAAGCACTAGGATTAGAGGTGGAAGAAATGAAGAATCCACTAAAATAGGAATTAAAAAGATACGGAACAAGTAATTTTATAGACTTTGATGGTCAAAATGCATCTACATTCATTAAAAACTATGGAAAAACAATACAATTTGAATTTGAAAAATTCAATGGAAATCCAGATGATGAACAGTCCTTCAAAAGAGTATGGACTCAATTTTGCTTTATACACAAAGCACCACAAAATCAACTCAAACCAAAGGAAAGAATAACATTATTTCTGATGCACCTTGACGGTCAAGCAAAGAAGAATTACATACAATACCAAGGAAGAACAACTGAAAATGATTATTTAGGTATGTTACAAACCACATTTGATGAATATGGAAACGTCTTAAAAGTAAGGAAACAACTTATACAAGATATTGAAAACCTACCATATCCAAATGGGACCTTTGAGCAAGCAGCAGAGTACATGAGAGATTTAATACAAATAATTGTTAACCTAAACAACGTTAGTTCCGATAGAAAATGAAATCATGAAGAGATATGGCCCTCAATTGTTGATCATTTAAGACACAAAACATTTTTAGAAACGCTGAAACACTCTATAGCCCAATCATCAGATGTGACAGATGAAATGCTAGATCAATGGGAAGAGGATTCCAAAACAAAATATAGATGGTTAGCAAGTTACTTTGCAGATAACGCAAAGACAAATACAAACAATGAAAAGACACTAACATTTAGAATCAGGGAAAGAACACCAATGAACCTTCAGAATGTAAGTAAACCTACGAATGAAAGTAATAAAGTAAATGAAAAAACTCAAAACACTGAACAAGTAACAAAGGATACAACCACAACACAGTAAGGACTCCGCCTTACACTCGGACGCGACATCTGGTGGCCAAACCGTGAAACCGCGAATGTGCAACAACCCACCCACTCGCGAATCGTTATCAGGCAAGAGATCTGGGGGGAAATCGGAAGGAGCTGGCGAGTAGAGGAAATGAGTGACACTTTGTGATGAGACTGTGACGCGAAGACATCTCTTATATTTTTATACTGTGACCAACTATTTATCTGTTGAAGCACTGAGGATTAAATGTCGTGTTCTGTGCGTGGGTCTAAGTGATTACTCTTCAAAACCTTATTGGGGGCTCTGAGCCTACAATAGCCTTGCTTGACCCTACGTAACACGCCAGTGCCTTCATCATGCCAAGAACTACTGAGAATTCGAAGGCCGCCGCCGCGTCAGCTCTCTGTGAGCTGGCATCTATCTCCAAAGAGGACGAGGAATTTGTGGATACTGACCCGCCGCCGCAGGAACCAGCATCCCACTCCAGAGCTTCAGGGACGTCGTCGTCCAGCATCTGGGAAACCCTCCCGCTGTCAACACTGCAGATGCTTGCTGATGCCTTTCATTTGGGGCATCCACCTACTGCAGATAAGTCCGAGTACGCTGCCCAACTGGAGCCTTTTCAAATACCAGTGACTGCCATTCAAACTCTCCCGAGGGGCAACGACCGCTGCTTGGTTCCAGCCAGAGTGTATGATGACGACGGACGTGACGACGCAGCGCTACTCCCAATGCGCAAGCCGCAGTGGCTGAGTGATCTTCAGAAGCCGCAATTGCCGAAGCAGAGAAACGATGAGGACTTCGAAGACTACGTGATGTGCCTACGGAACACGCTAGCTGTGGGAAAGGTCTCCGACAAACACCGTGTCAGCTGCCTCCTCAACAACACGTCGACGCAGATTCAACAGACGGCCAACCGCATCTATCAGCGGGGAGTAACTACCTTTGAGCGACTGGTGCAAGCTATTGCTCGCCGACACCCGACGCCGCATCTTGACTGCTTGAAGAGGTTCAGGTCAATGAAACCGACAACGGGGAGTGTTTTTTCAACTTCGGAGAGCGCCTCAGGGATGAATACGAGGCATATCTCCAGATGACCGCCGACAAGATGATTGCCAGCAATGCCCTCATTCAACATGTGCTGAAGGAGCAGCTGTTCAACGTTGCCGACATCGGACTCAAGGACGAGCTTCGCAGGAAATGGACGCGGAACCAGTTGCTGACATGGGACGAACTAGTGGACATCGCGGAGGCTTACCGCATAACCAACAAACCGGCTCCCACGGGCTCCTACTCCACCAGATCCGGTTCCAAGCCACGTCAGGACCTGCCTCCGAGACAATGGTGTGACCATCATAAAAGAATGGCACGCCAAAGCTCCCAGGAGTGCAGATTGGGACTTCGACAAGGAGGACAAACCGGCTCAACTTCGACGGATGCAGCAGCCAGGCCTTCATCCAGTTCAACTCAGTCCGCAACGTCGCGTAATTTGAATTTTGATGATGCAAATGTGACTTGTTTTCATTGCCACCAAGTTGGCCATAGACTTCGCGCATGCCCTCAGTTGTCGGGAAACGCGAGTTCGTCTCAGTGAACGCGGCGCACTGTTTTATGACAAATCTCCCCGCCGCTCCTCCCCCGATCTTACTCCAGATCTCTCTTGCTGGGTTTTCGTTATCCGCGCTCTTAGACACGGGCGCATCCCATTCTTTTGTTTCGGATTCGCTGGTCGCTCAGCTTGCTTTGCCGTCAAAGCCATCATTCACCACGGTCAACACCGCGCTGGGACCAAACGCCGTACAGGTTTTGCGTATGGTTGAGGCCCCGTTTATGTTTCAGGGGACTACCCACCAGGGCGCGTTTTTGGTTTTACCAGGGATGCGCGAATTCCCCGTCATCCTGGGATGAAATATTTTATTGCAGCTTCCACTAGCTATCACCCTCAATGGAAAAAGGATCTTTACGGGCTTCCATGAAGTGACTCGCACCCCATCGGCACCAACTCTCCCTGTCGGAGAGGGCATCTCTTTCGTGGATGGCTTACCAGCTGAACGGGCACGCATATCGCACATTCTTCAACAGCATGCCCCACTCTTCAGACAGTGGTCCGGCAGACGAGGCCTTTTTGCTGATTACGTTGTCCGAATCCCAACAATAGAAGCATCTCCGCCAGCAACTCGGCAATACCGGCATTCCATTGAACGTAACATACCTTTTTCCGAGATCATTGACCTTTATCTTGCAGCAGGCATCTTAGAACCAGCAGCATCTCCTTACAATGCTCCGGCTTTCCTTGTGGATAAGAAATGCACAGACCCGGCAGCCCCGGCGGAGAAGCGATTCCGGTTGGTGGAAGACTACACCGAGCTGAACAAATTGATCATCCCCGACCACTACCCAATGCCTACTGTTCAGGAGCTCCTGGATGCGTTGGGGCGAAATAATCGATTTTTTTGTACCCTGGACTTGCATGCAGGATACCATCATCTCCCCATCGCTCAGGAGGACCGCCCGAAGACAGCTTTTATGTCCCCTCGGGGACAGGTACAGTACAAGGTCTTGCCATTCGGTCTAAAAACGGGGCCGGCCCTGTTCCAGAGAACCATTAATACCATTCTTCGCCCTTTTCTGTTCAAGCGCTGCTTGGCTCATGTTGATGATGTTATTATTTTTGGGGAAACCTTTGAGGTATTGTGCGAAAATTTGCAGGTGGTTTTACAGACTTTGCAGGAAGCCGGCGCGTGTGTGGACATAGTCAAGTCTACCTTTTTGGCTCACAAGACTCTTTTTCTGGGCTACAAAGTGGATCAAACGGGTAGTCGGCCAGCTGAGAGGAACGTGGACGCGGTCCGCAAGTACCCACAACCCGAGACACGCCGTCAAATGCAACAATTCTTGGGCATGGCTACATACCTTTGTGCCCATCTGCCGACAAACTTTGCCGACGCTGAGAAGGCATTACGTTGAACAATTCTGATGAAGCCCGCCACACGGTTGACATGGACACCTGAGGCGCTCCAGGCATTTCAACATATCAAGAAGGTCTTAGCGGATACAGCCCGGTTGGAACGGGTAGATCCAAACTGGCCAATAGCAGTTCACTGTGATGCATCTGCCATCTCGCTGGGAGCGGTACTAGTCCAGACCAACCCTGATGGTAATGAACGCGTAATTGAATACGCCAGCAGAACCCTCAAAGATGCGGAGACACGGTATTCAAATACGGAACGCGAGATGCTGGCTATTGTATGGAGTGTGACAAAAAAATTTCGTCACCATCTTGTGTACAGGAAATTTACCATCTTTACAGATCACAAGGCGCTGCTGGGGAAATTACAATCGGAACGGTTAATTAACTTTCAATCCGAACTGGTTACTTTTGATTTTCAGCTTGTTCATCGACCAGGACGCTCCCTGCAGGCCCCGGACGCACTGAGCAGGATTTCCCTGAACAACGTTTCTGCCCGCATGGAACCCAGTGAGGAGGAAAGGATCAACATCATTGACACATATCATCACAAGCTCGGGCATGCAGGTTGGAAGAAAGTTTACGCAACACTTAGGGAACGCTTCTTCTGGTCCAAACTGAGGCAGGACGTATGGAAACGTATTTTAACTTGCGAACTCTGCTTCCGCTACAATCAACCCACCCAAACGATTGGGGCCCCTATGAGTGCAGTCGAATCTAACCGGCCAAAGGAAAGACTGGTGTTGGATTTCTACGGGCCTCTGCCCAAAACCGCAGACAATTTTTGATATGCCATCGTGGCGGTAGATTATTTTAGTAAGTATACGATAGCCCAACCCATTGAGGCGGCTGATTCTAAAACCGTGATTCCTTTTTTAGCAGAAGTTTTTCGTCAAGTCGGGTTGTTTGAAATCGTGCATTCTGACTGTGATTCCGTGTTTTCAGGAAACGCCTTTAAACATGTCCTTAAAGCCTATGGCATTCAACAGCATTTAGCTCAGGCGACGCACCCCGAAAAAACGGATGCTGCAAGCGGTCAATTAAAACCTTGTCTCACATACAGGCAAAAGCAGTCAAGGGGGATGATCTAACTTGGGCAGAACATCTTCCTGCCTCGGTCCAATCCTACAATAGTACAATCCATTCGGCGACCGGTGTAACTCCCACTGAAGCCATGTTCGGGATACGCACCATATTGGAGGCTGACCGCAAATTCAGAACGGTGCTGGGGAATCTTGAAGCCTCTCCCGAGGAATTGCAGGAGAAAGCAGAGCTGCATCGACAAAAATTTATCCACCAGGCTAACAAACGGAAGCTGGGACACTTTAGCCCAGGCGATATGGTGGCTGTGTTTCCACGGCTCCCGACAGCCCAAACTCATGCGGCTAATCGACGTTTTCTTACTCATAAAATAGGTCCGTTTATTGTCTTATCTTATCAGGGCCAAGGCGAATATCACGTTGGCGCCGGACTGGACGTAAGGAGGGTGAACGCCTGGGAAATGGTGCGGTATAGAGGACTTCCACGAGCGCCGATTCCGGGTTTTGAGAAGCAACTGGGGCTCATTCAACGGACGTCAGGAAAGGACAGCATCGTACCTTCCAATTACCACTTGTATGCGCGAAGACCCATGGATGCACCGTCAGAACAGGAAAGGACAACAGCGCTGGACCATTCGTATGGACAACCGGTTCACCAACAAGGGACCACAAGAACGGGGAGCAAAAAGGACCCAAAACGATCATTTTATCTTAAACGTAAAGGCAAAGTCCAAAAACCGCGCTTTTTCGAGGGGGGGGGAGAGTAAGGACTCCGCCTTACACTCGGACGCGACATCTGGTGGCCAAACCGTGAAACCGCGAACGTGCAACAACCCACCCACTCGCGAATCATTATCAGGCAAGAGATCTGGGGGGAAATTGGAAGGAGCTGGCGAGTAGAGGAAATGAGCGACACTTCGTGATGAGACTGTGACGCGAAGACATCTCTTATATTTTTATACTGTGACCAACTATTTATCTGTTGAAGCACTGAGGATTAAATGTCGTGTTCTGTGCGTGGGTCTAAGTGATTACTCTTCAAAACCTTATTACACCAAACAAATCGAACACGCAACAAAATGCACAAAATAATTGGAATTATCAAAGATTTCCACAAAATTCACCGCAACCATGCCTATATTGTAAAGAACAGCATTCTATATTCAACTGCCCTAAATCTTACAATGAAAAACAAACAGTACTCAACAAAGAAGAATTGTGCTTAAACTGCTGTCTAAGAAAAGGACATAAAGTAATTGAATGCAAAAGCAACTAGAGATGCAAAAAATGCAACGGAAGACATCATACATCTCTATGTAGAAGAGAAAATACAAACAATAATTCGAATTCTAGCGTTCAACAACCCAATAGAACATCAAACAGAGGAAAATAATAGATTTAACCCATACAATAAAAACAATCAGGAATCCGAAACAACCAAAAACCAAATTGAACTAAGTCAAAAAAACATAGAAAAGTCATTGAGCAAATTACATAAACTTACACTAACAGTATTGCAAACACTTAAATACCCTCTCTCAAATTCATTATTAATTGCCATTAATCACAAAAATTTTTTTGGGATACGTAGTCCCTTGTCTTAACAGACTTGTTCCAATATAATCTGCCATTTTGAAAAACTCCCATTCCTTGAGAAAAAAGTTTGACGTTCGCGTGTGCGAGGCTTCTACCTTACTTTTTGGGCAGTGACACCTACCTTTTGGACCCGGTGTCATTGTCCCAAAAGGGGGGTTTTTGTAAGGGACTGCCACACGCACGCGAACATTGTGCACAAAACTAACAAGTTAACTTAATTAAATTAAATAAAAAGAACTCCGCAAAACGACAAAAACTCAACAGAGATAGAATTGAAAAAACAAGAACTCATCAATGGGAAATCCTGCGCAATTTCCCCATTGTGCAATTCTTTTCTTCGTCCACAATTTCCGGTTACAAACGACACAGTCTTTGCTAGCCTCTGGTTGCAATTGGATGCTCATTTTTGTGATTGAATTTTGTCTGAATTTTGCCTGTTTGATTCAATCAATTGTTTCAAGTTTTCGTTACTAAGTTAAAACTTTTTGAATTCTTCATTTGAAATAAACATCAATTTTAACGTTGGGGCTTTTACCAAAAAGCCCCCTGCCGTGTTCCCGGCGGATTGTGTGTTTTTCTTCAATTTTACTTTACTTTTTGATCTTTGTGATCCATTCATCACAGTATCTACCATCATGTTTGGGATATGGGTTTTGCAAAAATGTACAATGATGAACAGTTTTGTTTGTGAATTAGATGCCTCATTGCTTTGAGGTTTTTCCCATCTCAATGGAAGGGTCATGTTTTCTATGTGAGCTGTCCATCATTTTTCAAGTGACCCAAGAATTCACCACTTTTTGAGTGCTGATTTTATTCCGATGTGGATGAATAGGATCTCATTTTTGTTGTGGGACTGGCTTGGTGTTTCTGTGCATACAAATAATCCTGTGGAAGCATGGCACTTGACTTTGAAAAATAAGTTTGGCCAGTCAAAGCTGCGCATTTGGGAATTTTGTAAGATTTTGAAGGAAGAAGCAACAAATGCTGGGACAGGCATTGAAGACAGATTTCTTGGGCAAAATCTTCATTGTTGTGATGCTGTTATTTACAGGGGTTTGAATCAAAGAATTTTAAATCTTTACCAAGAATTCCACAGCAGATCTAATCAGGATTTTCTTGAAGCTATAGCAGCTCAGCTTCCAAGCACTCCTTACTGATTTCTAACCAACTGATATGGCCTTTCTTGTTGAATTTTGAAACTGTTGTGCACTTTTCTTCAATTTGTGAGTGGTGCTGACCTTCATTGTTGACCTTTAAAACCTTTGTACATGTTCTCATTGTTATTTTGGATGAATATTGTAATTGATTTTTGACCCTTTAACATTGAAAAAAATGAAATTGTATGACATTGTTATTTGTAAGGTATAGTTGTCCCACGCGAGGGAATATGCAACAATAACTACTGTTGTCCCATAATTTAGACTATAGGCAAAGTAATATTATAAATTCCCGCCACTGGAAAATCCCTTCTGGATTTCCCCAATTGCGCAATTCAAAACCCTCTTGTCCATTTTCTTTTGCCCCATTTTATTACAGTCTTCTTGTTTGTCTTGTGGCGTATGCATATATTTCTTTCCTGAGTTTGAATTTGTTGTCTGGAGATTTTCCAACTAATTTTGGTCTTTATAAAATTGAGTATTCAGTTATTATCTTTGTGGAATACATTTATCATTTCTCTTTTTGAGATAACTCGGTTATCTCCTGCCATGTTCCCTGGCAGATTGTGTTTCCTATTTTATTTTACTTTCATTTTGTATTTATTTTTAATCTTTGTGAATAAGTTTATCTCACATTATTGAACATTATCAAATGTGATGGCAACCAAAAATCAATACCAAACAATAAGTGTTTGGTATCAATTTGTTCAGTTTTCTCAACAGAATTCAAAATTTATTCTATTAAAAATTATAAAAAAAGATTGAAAAACATTTGAGTCATTTCAATTTTATTTTTTGTTTCTTTCCATATATCCACTGTTTGGACAATGGTTGTAAAGGGCCAAGCAGGGTATGGAAGATTGGGCCCAAGTATTTTTGGGCCCAATGAGGCTGAGTCTTAATCCCCTTTGTATTCCCATCAGCAGGTCAACAGGTAAGCTGTGACCAAACAGCTTAAGCCTTTTGTCATATTTGTCAAAATTGGTGACTGTTTTCCATGCATTTTGGAATAATGAAAGAAATTTAAAACTCTCCAATTTTTAAAAATTGTTTCTCCTCTAAAAACATGAAGAGAATGATACCAAATAACCTACTTTCAAGAATATTTTTATTTAAAAAAATAAGAAGGCATGCTATTGGAACTTTAAAAAAATTTTCAGCTGTAGCTAGGACTCGGGCCTTATAACATTGATTCAGCATTTTAGAAATTTTGCATTTTCTTTACTGAATGCCTCAAGGGGGACAATTTCATCAGGAAAAGAATGGGCGCTGATTTCATCAGCAAAGCACTTCAACAAAAAAGTTATTTTGCACACTTTCAAATATCTTGGAATGTAAGATGCAGAGCAACATTTTATATAGAACACAATTTGTTGACAACTTTGCAATCTAAATTTAAAGATGTTGCACAATTTTTTAATTAGAAAATTGAGTGAGATACTTGCTTTGGTATTTTGTACTGAGAAGGGGAACAATTACCACCTGCAAGAGGCGTGGAAACCTCAAGTCTATATGAAGAGTATAACCAGGATGAAATTTGGGGAATTGCTCAATTACAAGGGAGGCACAATCCAGCAGAGGAACATGTCCATCAGCTTGATGTTTTCCTGAAATGTTCTGCTGCCATTGTGGCATTGATCATTAAAGATACAATTCATAAATGTTCCACTTGAGGTCACCATGACACCAAAATGACCATAAACTGTGTGAGGGAAAAGTAAACTGATATCTAGATAAAAGCATAATTCTCTAATAACTTCCCACCAAGGGTAATTGCTGATACTTCCCAACTCTAGCAATTTCCTTTGTTCTCTAAAAAATGGTTTACTACTAATTACAAAAAAGTGCTTTTTGGGATTGCTGTATTCTTAGGATAACACCATCAAAAAACCTTCCTACTAAAACTGGATTCTGCTCAACTTCCAAATTGAGCAGCAGCAAAGACTTCACTTTGTCTCAAGCTCTTGCTGCAGACATTTTTGTGTTGTGAACTTCAAAATCTGAAAGTGAAAATCATCTTGTTATCATTTGCATGAAAAGTACAACAGTTCCTGGAGACTTAGTCTTGGCCACAAATGGCCTATTGTGCATTCCATTTCATTTTGCTTTGAATTTCTTTGTCAGTATCTTAGAATCCTTGACAAAATTGGTGGCCAGTAAGTGTGTGAAAAACCCTTCTGGCAAATTTTCAAAACTTCAGCCTCAAATGTGTTCAGTGCAAAGTGCCCTACCAAGTTCAAAGTTCTGAAGTGCTTTACAACAAATGCACCACCAAAATTTCAACCTGCAAAGCACCATGCCCTGCTGCTGACTTCTCACCTCACAGCAAACTCTCTTACGCAAACATCCGGCATACCTCTCAACACATCAACCATTGGCAAAATACCATCCACAGACAACTCAAAGATGCCTTCTACATACAATCCATGCCAAGGTACCAAAAGTTGCCCTGGCACACCACCACTCAGACTGTCACCTTTGAGGCCACCATGCTCCCCATCAAGTAACACAGAAGACACTTCATCCACTTCCACTTTGCAACAACCATATCACAGCCTCCACCATACCACAAAATGTCTCCTTGCAATTGCACAAGCTACAGTCCTCTGAAATCATAACAGACACAACCATCAATGTACTGCATATAACTGTCCATTTTGAAACTCTGCCCATGCATCCATCAACTGCAGACTAAACACAGAAGACTGTATCAATGCAACCAAATGACAACAATTATGTTACAATTGTCTCAGTTCATGACATCATTCAGCACAATGCGCCAGCACCAGCAGATGTCAAAACTGCAATGGCAAACACCACACAGCCCTCTGCAGGAGGTCTTGTAACCAACAATCTAACAATTATCCTCCATCCTCTTACATCCAACAAAATGACCATTACCACAACCTATGTCCCGCAATCCACCGCAACACAGGAATTACAACTGCCTTCAATACAAAAACCAACATTACAACAATTACAACAGACAAAACAACAACCAACCTTAGCAACAAAACAACGGTGTCAACCTTGCCCAAGCTGTGTGCAAAATACATGCACATCTGCCAGTGCCAGCAGCACAGTCAGCAGCTCCTGCAGCCACATCAGCATGACCAACACACTCCTGCAGTACCTTCACATCATCTGCTTACTCACTACTAGAAACTGCAGCAGTATGCCTCTTCCTGCATAAAGACATCACATACACCTCACTCAATTCTGGCTCTCAGCTCACCATGATCACACAATGCCTTGTTGATCATCTACGCCTACCAACCAAACAAGGAAATATTCCACACACCATCTCTGGCATTGGCAGTGGAGCAATTGCATCAAATACAATCACACAACTATGCATACAACATCCCCATGAAAACTTCTCCATCTTTACAACTGTCATTGTTGCTCCTACCAACAAATCATGGACAGGCAAAAACCCACACAACCTACAACATCTCACCCAATTTTGCAGCCTACTAGCAGACCCATGCCTCATCACCCAAACAAAAATTACACTTGACATTATCCTGGAGGGGGGGGGGGGCAAAGACCTTGTCCAACTACATGCACCGTACAGAGACTCTTACTAGAACAACTCCACATTCCAGATCATACCTACACCATTAGGCCTTGTCAAAAGAGGCATCTGGACCAACTCCCAACCCAACTACACACCATCTGTCTACTGCAGTCACCTCAAACTGGGACAACCTACCAACACATATGATGATGAGCTCTCAGAAACCATCATCAAATACCTACACCAAGACTACATCAACATCCTTTGTGACAACAATGAATTGGAACCCAAACAGGATGAACAGTATCTCCACTAGCTTCAACAAATTATCATCAGTCCAAAAGGGTGTGTTGTGGCACCTCTTCTCAAATTGCACCTCTATCCAGAACACTGCACACCAAGTGCCATCACTGCATCCACACCCAGCAAATCTGTCATTTGCCTTTTGGAAAAAGGAGGAACATTAGCACAAGCACACTTGGACTTCTTCCACCAATGAATAGAAGATGGGATCATAACTCAAACATCACTGGAAGAACTCCAAAAACACAGAACTGCCTACACCAAACTCCCCCATCATGGTGTAGCCTGTCCAGAAAGCGCCAGCACACCACTTTCAAGTTGTCATGGCTGGCAATGCCTGCAACAGAGGCAAATATTCACGCAATCAACTCTTTATATCAGGCACCAACTTACTCCCAGAAATTGTCAGAATACTTTTACGATGGAGATTTACACCCTACTTTGGCACAGCAGACATCAAGAAGGCATTTGTTCAAGTCCAACTTGCCAAAGAAGACCAATGGGTACTCACTATTTTCTGGCCCACAAAACAACCTGATGGCACCTACAAACCAACCTATTACAGATTCCTATGCCTACCCTGGGGCATCCATTGTGCCCCCTTCATTTTAAATGCCTCAGCACACTACCTCTACATCAAAGCCACGAAGAAAAACCTCTTAACCCCAGAAGAATAAGAAGAACTTGAAAACAACACCTACGCGGATGACATGTTTGTCACTGGCAACACACCTCAAGAAATAAAAACAAAACTCACACATGCTCAAGCAGCACTAGCCAAAGGAGCATTCCAACTTGTAAAACAAAAATTTCACCTCAACCTGACAGCAATGACAACACTACCTACAAAGTCCTTGGGGTACCTTATGATCCAAACACTGACCTCATTGCAGCATCTGGAACCTCTCTCAAACAATTCCTTACCATCAAGATCCTCACCTACAGACACATGGCTGGCTTTGAAGCCAGACTTTTTGACATTGGAATTTTTGCACCCTTCACAGCTCATATTAAACTAGAATGCCAATCCTACACTGATGCCCACCCCAACACACCATGGGATACCCCCTTACACCAGAAGAAACTACAATATGGCAAGATTTAGCACAACAAGCATTACAATGCCACACTCTTGCCATTCCTTGCCTTGTCACACAACCCCATTCCAACCTGGGGCAATACACATATTTGACAATTCAAGCTGCAAGGCTCTAGGAGTTGCCATCTATTTTACCACCCTCAACTCACCTTTCAAAACCACACTTCTCTGGGGTAAATCCAAACTTGTTCCCAAAATACAACACAAAGAACCAAAACAGAAATTATCTTCACTGTGCATAAACTGCCTGGAGCTTTCTGCCACCGCTTTTGCTATCCACCTCTACACCATCCTGAAAAAAGCATACAACATCAGTCCATACCAAATATACTCTTGGACAGACTCAGCTGTTGTACTTAATTGGATACAAAACTTGGAAACCAAACCCACAAAATACATTACCACTTGAACACAAATTTCACAACACTCTCAACCATCACAATGGAAACACTTACCAAGTGAAGACAATCATGCAGACCTTGCATCCAGTGGCTACACTGTCCATACACTTTGACAAGCCACCCTCCAGTAGAATGGACCATCTGTCACTAAACTTACGTTTCAGCAACAAATGTAGAAATAAAACAAACTTTGAGATTGACAGCTAAAATTGCTTAGAAAGAAAAGATCGTTGACTTACAAGAAAAGTAAGAGAGCAAAACTTGGATTTAAGTAAATGAAGAAACACAGCACTCAGCCAGGGTACCGGCCTGCCCACAGTTAAGAGGGCTGAACTTGATGAGATGTTTACTTTTCTTTTTCAGGTCTCAGGAGGATGAAATAGTCAGGACAGAAAAGCGTAACAGAATAAGGACACTTGATCAACGGATCAGAGATTTGCTCGGCAATACCGCACAAGACAACTGCTCGACTTCAGATTTCTAAGGCAAGTGGGGTTCTTCTGTTCTTGTTTCCCTTTTTATTAATTTTCCTTGCTGGGCGTGTCTCTCTTCTTGGCGCGTGGCGTGATCTGCTCCTGTTTCCTGATTGGTTTCCTTGATTCCTAACGGTTGGTTTCTTCTTGATTTTCTGTAATGGTTTTTTTGTTACTTGGTGGATAAATTTTTTATTATTTAGGATCATTTTTCCATGTCAAAATCCCCCCAGCTCCAAAAAATTTACGAATTTTTTGGAGCAATTTATAGCATCTTTCACGGACTAGGAAAAATACGAAAAAATAATAAAAAATTTATGGAGGCATATGTTGTGTTTTTCTATGTTTCAGCGCAATTTTTGTGACTTTGATAGGTGTTGCTCCTTGGTTTCTTTTCAGGTGATCGTGTATTCGAATTTTTGTGTTTTCTGGTATGGCAACTGATGTTCCGGTTTTGCCAGTTTCTGTTGATGCTTCAAGTTTTTGTCCATTTTCTGGTTCAGTTGTTCTCCTTTCACAGGATGTGGAGCATTGAGAAGAGAATTTTTCGTTTGATGTGGGCTTTGATAGTTTTGATGGCACAAGGGCTATTGAGTCTCTTTCTTTGTTCTTCTCTTTTTTTTTTGATCGATGAGTACCTTTAGGATTTGTATCTGTGATTTCGAGAGCTGATGATTTCGATAGTGTCGAGTGTCATCAAGCTCCTTCTTCTCTTCTTTTTTTGATGGTACTTATAGTGTCAAGTACCTTTAGGATTTGTATCTGTGATTTTGAGAGCTGATGATTTTGATAGTGTCAAGTGTCATCAAGCTCCTTCTCTTCTTTTTTTTATGGTACTGATAGTGTCAAGTACCTTTAGGATTTGTATCTGTGATTTCGAGAGCTGATTATTTTGATAGTGTATAGTGTCATCGAGCTTATAAAAAATTTGTTGGAGAGCTGATGATTTCAGTAGTGTCAAGCGTCATTGGGTGTCTCTCTTTTTCTTTTTTGATTTGGGGGCCCCCTATGTTTGTTTGTATTTTATATTCAGTTATTCCTCTTTTTTTGTATTGTTGGAAGTTCTGGTTTTGATGATGGTTGTTGTTCTTTTTTTTTTTAGATGATCCCTTAGTTATAGCGGAGTCGTCAGAAGCTATTTTGTCAGATGATGCTCTGGTGGGCATGGGTTTTGAGGGAGCACGTGTGGTCTTGGATGTTCCTGAGTCTTTGGCTATGGTGGCTGCTTCATTGCAGTATCTTTCATCGAACAAGTGGAAGAAAATGGAGGAGATGCTCCAGGTTGCGCAGATGGACTCTTTTTACAAAGACACTTTGAATGGACTAAGAGGTTGAGCTGAGCAAAAAGATTGTGAGAACTCAATTTTGCGAAGTGAAATTGAACGTTTGGAACAAGAAGAGCATGATTACATTGCGCGTGCGAATCGTGTGAGTGCGTCAGTAAAATCTGCAGAGGAGATTTTGGCCAAATTGAGTGCTGCGCTGGAGGCCGCTTTTGTTGGCAAAATTGCAACAGATCGTATGGCTTTGTCTGCTGTGATGAAGCAGAAAGACCATCAATACTCAGTGACTGGCAATCGGTGCAGCGTTTTGGATTCTGGTTAGTTGACTTCTTCCTTTTTGTTTGTCTAGTGTATATGTACATATTATTGTTTTTATTAGATCAAATTTGCACAATCGTTATGGACGGTTCTTTCTTGCATTTTGGTGATGTGTCGGCTTTAAAGGAGTTCTGGGTTAGTCAAGTGATAACTTCTTCAATGTCTGATTCTGTGGATGCAGTGAGAACTTTATGTTCAAACAAGAGGCGCTTGTCTGAAGTCTTGGTCGAAGCTTCCTGTGGTGATGAAGTACCAGATGATTACTGTGTTCCTAGCAAGGTTTGTCAAGAAGATGAAGCTTGTACGGCTAAGTTGTCTTCTGATTTGACTACTGGTTAGTTTATTTTCATCATTTTTTGTGATGTCTCTTTTTTTTGTTTGGAGCTTGTTTGTACAATAGATTGTGTGTTTATAGATGAGTTGGTCCGCAATTTTGATGTTGGCTGTTTTATGCCAAAAGATCTCCATGCCTATGTGAGGGCTGTTGCTAACTGGATGGGGATTACGCATCGTGTTTTGCGTGCTCTTGGGCCAAGGAAAATCCAATTACCCATTCCTGGGTGTATTGTGGAAGATTTTGAGTACGTTGTTCCTGGATTTCCGTGTGAAACTGATAGTTTGATTGAGGAGGAGCCTGGTATGGCTTGCATTTTAATTATTGGGGATTTGTTGTTGAACATGTCTTGTCTTGTAAAACGCCAACAAGCGTTCTTTCGTTGTATAAATGGGGTGCATGAAATGCGTCATCCAGTTCCAGATTTTGAGCACCTTTTGAGAGGCTTTCCAATGCAAGCTTTCCAGGTGTGTTGTGTTTTTTTTTTGTTGATTTGTTTTTTTTATTGCTTTTTTGTTGGTTATATGTATAAGAAATTTCCCTGTTCTTCTCTCCCTTCTTTTTTTTTTTAGTACTCAATTAGCGGATGGGATGGAGTCTGCTCCATGGGTGTCATTCCTGCCAAGGATTTACGAGATGAGGTGGAGGAAAATTTGACTCAAACCTGAATTCAAATTCACGCATTTGGTGCTTCGTCTGGGGACAAACAATTTGAAGGCTTTAGCCATGTATTGACGACCCGGAGGTTTCACAAGTTTTTCTGCATGGTTTGAGGCAATCAGTAAATATTTTGCAGAGCTTTCTGAAGTCTTTAATTGTCCGGTGTGTGTTTTGGGTGGTTGTGCCCCATTATTGGAAGCCAAGGGTGACTGCGAGTTTGTGTTGGCTAATGATGGATTGCCTTTGTTGCCGTTGAAGAGCGTTAACAGTGTGATTTCAGAGGATGACCGTATTTGTGCTGCTAGCATCTTTGCTGGCGCATATTACAATGCTTACTGGCCACCAATTTTGTCACTAAACTTACGTTTCAGCAACAAATGTAGAAATAAAACAAACTTTGAGATTGACAGCTAAAATTGCTTAGAAAGAAAAGATCGTTGACTTACAAGAAAAGTAAGAGAGCAAAACTTGGATTTAAGTAAATGAAGAAACACAGCACTCAGCCAGGGTACCGGCCTGCCCACAGTTAAGATGGCTGAACTTGATGAGATGTTTACTTTTCTTTTTCAGGTCTCAGGAGGATGAAATAGTCAGGACAGAAAAGCGTAACAGAATAAGGAAACTTGATCAATGGATCAGAGATTTGCTTGGCAATACCGCACAAGACAACCGCTTGACTTCAGATTTCAAAGGCAAGTGGGGTTCTTCTGTTCTTGTTTCCCTTTTTATTAATTTTTCTTGCTGGGAGTGTCTCTCTTCTTGGCGCGTGGCGTGATCTGCTCCCATTCCCTGATTGGTTTCCTTGATTCCTCACGGTTGGTTTCTTCTTGATTTTCTTCAACGGTTTTTTTGTTACTTGGGGGATACATTTTTTATTATTTAGGATCATTTTTCCATGTCACCATCCTGCCTCTCCTACACTGTTGCATCCAGTGGCTACACTGTCCATACACTTTGAGAAGCCACCCTCCAGTAGAATGGACCATCCTGGCTCTCCTACAGGATCTCCTGACCACAACAACCTACAAAAACAAAAAGTTACACTTCAGCTAGGGGGCACAGCATATCCAACAAAGAACAATATCTCAAAGGACTGCTGCACATTCTTTGAGACATTTTGAGATTATTTATTGAGGCCAAAGAAATGCGCGTTCTTTGGCCTCTTCAAAAACGCAAACACGTGAACAAAAGTCACACTCATCATGATGTTTTCAGTATACTGAAGACAGCACTCCCTATTACTGCAGCCTTTGTCTTCCAACTCCTCCATTGATGAAAATACAGGAAAAGATTGGCCGACAAAAAAATCTGGAAATATAACTATATGTTCGCCACCCATACTTAGATCAATTGAATCCTGCCAATCACTCATTTCAATCCATTTTTTGCTTTTCAGACAAACCTGCAAAACCTGAAGACAGAGACAACATATCAACAATTACTGCTGCTCCAAAAAAAACCTGCTGAATCACAAATTACTCATCGGCCTCTGAATTTGAAAAAAATTAATCAACAATTACTGCTGAATTACATCAACCACTGACTAAACAATCACTCATCAAATACTGCTGACCACATCATCACAATCTACAATTACTGCTGTCAATACTACTGACTTAATTAATAATTACTGCTGCTTTGAAGCCAAGCACCCCCAATACAGGGTTGCTAACTAATCAAAAGCACCCCCATTACAGGGTGTCAATCTACTCCAAATTCACCACCCCATTACAGGGTTGAGTAAGGACTCTGCCTTACCCATTTGAGGGACACCTAGTTATGAGAGTAATAGGAGTTCAATTATCCAACCCGCACAATCCTTATCATCCCCACAATCCAGATGAATATTGGAGGAGGCAACTTGGTAAACAGCGGGGAGCCACTCTCACCTGAGCCTTTGACATGTGATGACATTTTCTTTTACATTGTGACAACTGTGACCCTTGCCTCTTCATTCAAGTCTGGTGCTGAGAATAGATGTCTCTAGTGTGAACATGTGTTGAAGTCCTTGATGGATAACAATCTCTTATTGGGGGCTGAGCCACCTTCTTACTTCTCTCACCTGTGATTGACCACAAGTAGCATGTTCAGCACCAGTGAAATGGTCCGGAATACCAAAAATTTGAAGGCTGCAGCTGCAGCCACCCTGGTTCAGCTTGGTGACTTCACCAAGGAAGACAAGGAGTACAACAAGCCCTCTGCCCTGCCGCAATAGGACCGGGCACCTTTGCGTAGCTCCAACATGTTGATGTTGAGCATGTGGGAGAACTTACCACTGGCCACCCTCAAGATGTTGGCCAAAACCTATCACCTGGGGCACCCATTGACAGAAGCAAAAGCAGAGTATGTTGGACAACTTGAACGCTTTCAAATTCCAGTTACAGCCCTGCCAACACTTCCCCAACCAAACGAGACCTTGTTACGCCGCAGCAATGACGCAGATGACATGATGGACAGGACCACAGTGCAGAGACTGCAATGGCTCCTGGACCTGCAGCAACTCAACCTGCCAAAGCAGTGTGCAGAGGAAGATTTCAAAGATTTTACAACAAGACTACGGAGGCAACTCCGCGGCGGGATGAGTGACGGACAATCATTGTATATGCTGCATTTTGGAAAATACGCTGCCTCAAGTTCAGGCAAATTTACAAGCAGGGATTTACCAATTCAAGCAGCTGGTCTTCGATGTGGCACGCCGCCACCCAACGCCGCATCTGGACAGACTCAAACACTTCTGCTCCATGAAACCAGGACCGGATGCAAGTTTTTTCAACTTTGGTGAATGTCTCCGCAAGGAGTACAATATCTACCTCCAACTTCCTCCCAACAAACTCAGTGCCAGCAAAAATGTTATTCAACAAACTCTGAAGGAGCAGTTGCTCAACATCGTGGACTCAGGACTGCAAGAGAAATTGCATAAGAAGTGGACAAAGAACCAGACCATCCCATGGGATGACTTTGTTGACGTGGCGGAGACGTATCAACTAAACCATCAACCTACGACAAACAATGGCACATCTGGCAAAACCAGATCTTGACCTTGCACTGAGCTCCCCCCTAAACAATGGTGAAATTTTCATAAGAAGACAATGCGCCATGGGACTCACAAGTGCCAGTTGCAACTACGACAGGCTTCTCAAACAACCTCCACATCAGACAGTGCAATGCAGAAACTGGCAGGCGCCAGAAGCTCTTCAATTTCCACCTCGCAAAATTCCACAGATTCCAGTTCTGTTCAGTGCTTTCATTGTCATAAGACCAGGCATTATGCCCATGAATGCCCTCAGACCCAGCAAAATGGCATGTCATCTCAGTGAATGCGGCGCACTGTAGATTGATGGGTTTACCAGTTGCTCCTCCTCCAATCATTCTCCAGATATCCCTGTCAGGTTTTTATTTATCTGCCTTATTACATACTGGCGCGTCACTTGTTTATTGCAGAATCAGTCATGAACCAGTGCGCGCTGCTGACGCAGACTTTGCATACTACTGTTGGAACCACCTTGAGCCCAGACGCACTCCAAGTAACAAAACTTGTTGAGACTGTGTTTGAGTTCCAGGGTACAAGTCATTGCGGATCATTTCTTGTTTTACCGGGCATGCACAATTTTCAGGTGATCTTGGGGCGCACCTTACTATTACAGTTGCCATTGACCATAATGCTCAATGGTAAGCGCATTTTTACCAGGTTCCATGAAGTCATGGAACCCTTCGTGTCCAACTCCGGACATTGGTCCAGGAATTTATTTTATTGACGGCTCTTTGAGTGAACGTACATGGGTCACCCAGATTTTGACACATCACGCATCTTTGTTTTGACAGTGGTTGGGCCGCCAAGGGCTCTTTGCAGAACATATCATCCGCATTCCAACCATGGAAGCCTCACCCCCCGCTGCGTGACAGTTCAGACATTCTGTCAAAAGAAACGTACCCTTTGCTGAAATCATAGATCTCTATTTGTCTGCAGGCATTTTAGAACCAGCGGCGTCACCATAAAATGCACCTGCGTTCTTGGTGGACAAGAAGTGCACGGATCCTCACGCACTGGCGGAGATGTGTTTTCACCTTATTGTCAAAGACTACAAGGAGCTGAATAAATGTATATTACCCAACCACTACCCTATGCCAACAGTTCAGGAACTCTTGGAGGCCCTAGGAAGGAACAACCGTTACTTCTGCACCCTGGATCTCCACGCCGGATAACACCAACTACCCATAGCGCAAGAAGACCAGCCAAAGATGGCTTTTATGTCCCCAAGAGGCCAGGTACAGTACAAGGTTCTTCCTTTTGGGTTAAAAATGGGCCCGGATTTATTCCAGCAAACAATACACTATTTTACATCCTTTGTTGTTCAAAAGATGTCTGGCATACGTCAAAGATGTAATAGTCTTCGGAGAGACTTTTGAATTCTTGTGCAAAAACCTGGATGTTGTCTTGTGCACCCTACGTGAAGCAGGTGCTTGTGTAAATACAGTAAAATCTTCTTTTTTAGCCCACAAAACACTCTTTTTAGGTTATGAAGTGGATCAAACAGGGAGTTGTCCCACAACACAAAACATTGATGCCGTCCAGAACTACCCTTGTCCTGAAACTTGCCGCCAAATGCAGCAGTTTCTAGGCATGGCAACGTACTTATGTTTGCACCTGCCAACCAATTTTGCCAAATTCGAAAAGGCCTTATGCCAAATCATCATCTGAAACCTGCCACAAAGCTAGCATGGACATCCAAAGCAGATACTGCCTTTCACCACATCAACGAGGTCCTCACAGAAATGGCACAACTGAAGGGAGAGTGGATCATTCCTGGCCAATTGCCGTCCATTGCGATGCCTCTGCAATTTTGTTGGGGGCGGTTTTAGTACAGACTGACCCAGACAGGAACAAATGAGTTATTGAATACGCAAGCAGGACCTTAAAGAATGCTGAAACAAGGTACTCTAATACCAAGAGGGAGTTACTGGCTATAGTTTGGAGTGTAACTAAAAATTCTGTCATCATTTAGTGTACAGCAGGAAGTTCAAAGTCTTCACCAACCACAAACTTGCCCTCTTGGGCAAGTTGCAGTCGGAACAGCTTGTCAGCCTCCAGACAAAACTAGCAACTTTTGACTTTGAACTAATTCATACACCTGGACATTCTTTACAGGCTCCCAACGCGCTTAGCAGAATTTCAGTGAACAACGCAGTAGCTTGAGTACAGCCACCGGAGGATGACCGGATCAAAATCATTGACAAATACCACTCTGAACTTGGGCATGCAGGATGGAAGAAAGTCTACACCACCCTCAAGGAGCGCTTTGTGTGATCCCAAAATGCAACAGGATGTCTGGAAGAGAATCTTGGGATGCGACTTGTGCTTTAAATATAATCAACCAATGCAGACCATTGGACTGCACATGAGGTCAATCGAATTGAATCGCCCTAGGGAGCAACTTGTTATCCATTTCTTTGGCCCCCTTCCTTGATCTCAGGAGAACTTCAGGTATGCAATAATCCTTGTCAACCACTTCAGTAAGTATATGATAGCCCAACCGATCAAAAATGCCAATTCTCAAACTGTAATACCGTTTCTTGCTGAAGTATTTAGACAATACAGACTATTTGAAATAGTGCATTCAGATTGCAATTCAGTGTTTTCAGGGAATGCATTCCGACTGTTCCTTAGAGATAATGGAATTCAGCAGCACTTAGCTCAACCTACGCATCCTGAGGGAAACGGGTGCTACGAGCGCTCCATCAGAACATTGTCTCAAATTCAAGCAAAGGCAGTACAGGGGCAGGATGCACTCTGGGCAGTCCACATAGCTGCATCTGTAAGGGCGTATAACAGCACCATTCATTCTGCAACAGGTGTTACCCCTACAGAGGCCATGTTTGGACGTAGAACTATCCTTGAAGCAGATTGGAAGTTTGGCACACCTACCCTAGCTCCAGTGGCACCCATTGAAGTTTTGCAAGAATGCGCTGAGAAGCACAGGACACAATTCATTGAGCAGGCAAACAAGCACAAGCTTTGTCATTTTCATCCAGGCAAACTAATAGCCATTTTTCCCCATTTATCTACTGATGATCAGCATGCCGCTAATCAACGTTTTTGTCAGCAACAAATAGGTCTGTTTGTCATGATTTCCCACCAGGGACAAGGCAAGTACCACGTGGGCACTGGCCCAAATGTCCATCGAGTAAATGCCTGGGAAATGGTGCCTTACAGAGGACTACCACAACCACCCAAACCAGGTTTTGAGATACAGCTGGGCCCAATTGATCCCAAATCCAGAGAAGATACCATTGTCATCCCAAGCGACCATGGATATACACCAAGAGTCCCACAAGTGCCCCAACCAAAGCCCAACAAACAACCAGCCTGGACTGCACCTATGGCAGAGCTCCCCATTTACAACCAACTGAGTGTTCTGCTAATTGCAATCATCTGTACGGGCATGGCAAACCTTTTGTTAGGAAGTGCGGAAATTTTTGGAAACAGCGTTCTTTCAAAGGGGGGAGAGTATAAGGACTTGGCCTTACCCATTTGAGCAACACCTAGTGATGAGAGTAATAGGAGTTCAATTACACCACCCAAGCAATCCTTATCATCCCCACAATCTGGAGGAATATTGGGGGAGGCAACTCAGTAGACAGCGGGGAGCCACTCTCACCTGAGCCTTTGACATGTGATGACATATGCTTTTACATTGTGACAACTGTGACCCTTGCCTCTTCATTCAAGTCTGGTGCTGAGAATAGATGTCTCTAGTGTGAACGTGTGTTGAAGTGCTTGATAGATAACAATCTCTTATTGTTGCTAGCACCTCCATTACAAGGTTGCTTTTCACATATCTTCAAACTGTCAAATACAAACTGGACTTCAGAAATTACCAGCAAACTACAGCAAAAATTTACAAACAGCCTTGGCACTGACCTCCACATGACTACAACTTTCAAAACTCAAAACACAACAATTTCCAACAACACACCCAACCACCAAAATGGACTTGACTCCAAATGCAAATTCTACACTTACCAACATTCACTTTCACAAAAATCCACCTACAAATCCTCCAAAATTGCCTTACATCAAATCCTGTCAACTTTCACTTCTTGCACTCACCACACCAACCACTTTCACTGCCACTGAAAACTGGAATGATCAGAAACCAGCTCCTGTCATGGCAACCAGACTGGTCCCCAACTGTGGGCTTCCTTACATTGCCATTAGGGGGGTTTTATCAGGGACCCCCAGAGGTTGCCCAAATCTATAAAACACATGACACACCACAAACAAAAATAAAACAGAACACACCAAGTCAAATCTTGCTAACCATCAAAAAACCTGCCTGCTAAAACTGGATTCCACTCAACTTCAAAATTGAGCAGCACCAAAGACTTCACTTTGTCTCAAGCTATTGCTGCAGACATTTCTGTGTTGTGAACTTCAAAATCTGAAAGTGAAAACCATATTGTTATCATTTGCGTGAAAAGTAAAACTGATCCTGGAGACATAGTCTTGGCTGCAAACAGCCTTTTGTGCATTACGTTTTATTTCATTTTGAATTCCTTTGTCAGGATCTTAGAATCCTTGACAGCAGGGAAGAAGTGAGTCCAGTGAATGAATAATTGAACTCATAATTTATAGTCAAAGGAAAATCTGGAAAATAGTTCAAATACTTTCATTACTGTAGAACAGGTGGACTTTGAAAAAACTGCAGGCCTCACAAATTTACAAATCAGAATTTTAGTACCCCCTGAGATACAATGCAAAAGTTGGTTTTTAGTAGGATAACCATAAAAATTGTTGCATCCATTCTCATGGCTTATTCATTCAGGCATTCTCTCATTCATCCACATGAATGAGAGAGCTGCTTCTTTCCCAATCCCTCCAACAGCCCTGGCCAACATAGACTTCAACATGATCAACAATGAGCTGTTGATGAGAAATGGTCAGTCATTTCTTGTTGGAGATACTGGCCCTAATGAACCCCAACAAGTTGTTGTGTTTGCCACCCTAGAAGGATTATAAGCATTGACAAGAACATGTGAATTGTTTGTGGGTGGAACCTTCTGGGTAGCTCCAGTGCTCTTATTCCTGCAGCTTGTGAGTGGGACAGGTGTTTCCTGTTGCGTTTCCTCTCCTTCAAAATAAAGAAGAGCTAACATACATGCAAGCATGTTCCAACTGCTATTAGGAGCCATGAAGGACCATGCCAAGACTGGCCTCACAATAAAAATAGTAGTAATGGGTTGCTATACTTCCATTACTTGAAGTGTGTTCATCATCATGTGAAGGAGCTGGGGTATGCAAGAGCATATATGCAGGATGACCAGTTTTGGTTATGAGTGAGATGCCTCCTTGCATTGGGATTTGTGCCATCCACTTGAAGCATGATGTCTTGTTCAGGCACAGCTGGGCTTTTTTTGCCAGTAACCCCCTGATTTTCCATCTTTTGAATGCATATTTTATTCCAACATGAATGCAAAACACATATCTTCATCTGTGGGACTGGCATGGTGTCTCAATAAGGACAAATAAACATGTAGAGGCATGGCATTTCACTCTCAGCAGGAAAAATTCTGTCAGTCCAAGCTTTGTTTCTGGAAATTCTGCACAATCCTGAAACACAAAGCTACCAGTGTCAGCACAGACCTTGAAGATTGATTTCTTGGTCAAGACATACCCTGTGCCAATGAGGTTTACAGGGGATTGAACCAGCAAATTTTGAATCTTTGTCAGGAATTTTATTCCAGGACTTCTCAGGCATTTCTTGAATCAATTGCTGCTCAGCTTCCCAATCCTGGTTCTCCTCTGAATTTCAATTGATTTTTGGCATCCATTGCATCAGTTTTCCATGTCATTTTCTATTGTTCATAATTCCTGTGATTGTTCATTTTAATTCTGTGAAAGTTTGTGTGTTTCTTTGTGTTTAATATTTTTACAATATTATATTTTGAAAGTGTATTGTATTTTTTCATTGTATTTTTATGTGCATATTGTACTTTCCATGTACTGAATATTGTATTCTTGTATTTTTCATTTGTATTCTTCTACAGAATCTTCTTTGTATTCTCACATGCTTTTGTTATCTTTGTTCTTTAGATTCTGTTTCTTCATTCTTGTTGTAAGGAATGAATCTGATGCATTGTTCGAACTTTTAGTCTTTTCAATCCACTGATCATTTCAACATTCTCACATAAAGCACTATGTTAGTTATTTCAGTTTACATGCAGGACTCTGTGTGATGTAAAATGTTATCCTATACTTTGGAAGATATAAGTACTGTACTTAAATATTTTTCTTTTTACAAAAGTGGGAAGTTTTTCTGTCTGCCCAAAACTTTTTACTGAAGGAGAAGGAAATTAATTTCAAAAAGAATTGGCAGGTTTGCAACCTACCAGCAATACTAAGCAAAATTAGGTTCTTGCTTTAACAAATATTCACACAACACTTTTTTTTTACAAAGAATGAAAATTTTCACAGACAGCAATTTTTCACAAAGAATGAAATTTTTCATAGACAGCAATTTTTCACAAACAATAAATTTTTCAATTGACAAATTCTGCTCAATGTTATGAGTTTTAGAGTTTTTACAAAGTTTTTGTGCAAGCACTTGATGGAATGACAATCCAGGTCATCATGATGATGCTGGTCCTGTTCCTGATTGGCTTTTATGCATTTACCCTCCCCCAATTATTCCCTTTGATTCCCAAAAAAAGAAAGTTTTTTGGGAAATAGATTTTTTGATAGAGAAAAATCCTGTGAGAACAAAGTTGCCCTCTTTCAGGCAAATTTGTCATAGGTCTTATGTCTTTTGGTTTTTGGCAGATGCCAAGCAGTAAAGTGTCTAATTCCCAAGTTTTGGGTAGTTCAGTCCCTCATAAAACAGAGGGGCCCCTGCTGAATTCAAGGGAACCATCCCTATGACAGTTTAACAGCCACCAGATTGTTTTGCCATTCATCTTATTTCAGCATGCCAATCCACCTTGGCAGGCCTTTCAGAAATATAATCTTCAAGTCTCAAAAACGTTGGGAAGAGCCAATAGATTGTGTCAAAAACAAGACACAAAAATTGGCTCAGTAAAAAAATCTTCACATGTGCCAAATTTCTGGAAAAGACTTGGGCAGAGAGAGAATCAAACCACTGAATCCAATTTTCAATTTAATGTAGCAGCCTGTACAGAAGCCACAGAAAACAGATAATTCATTGGCACACATGCCTTGCCCCACCCCAACTCAAAAAAATGTTCCTTCTAAGTAATATTTTAGGAACATTTACTGCATCCGTTTCTGTATATCCTGTTTATTTGGCAATGCAGATGATTCAAATTAACCATGATTCAAATTTGCATAAACCAAATAAGTTAGACAGTTGAATGTTCACCCATGCAATTGCAAACAAAATCTGATCCGGGGAGTATTGGACTCCGGGGATTTTGTAGTTCCATTTTTTTTCTGCGGGGAAAAAACCCCCATGGTCTGAATAGGATTTTCAGACCATGGGGATTCTTCCATTTCAATTTTACCTTACATTCTGTACAATATTGGAACAAAACTGACCCACCCCAAGTGAAGACAATGGGTTGAAGAGGGTCAACCAGCATGAACAAACAATGAAATAAACAACCCCCCAGGCCAGGGAACCGTTAGCCTGAAGATGTTACTAAGTACCTAACCAAATTCTCTTAACGAACAATGAAATAAACAGGAGCCAGGGATTAGGGGGATTTAGAAGCCAGGAGGTGGGTTATGCCATCATCGGTATGCAATCCCATCCAAATGAAGTAGACGTGGAACATGGTATGCGCAGAGTAAATATTCATAGTTTAGAAAATGCCTCTTACTACTCACGAGGAGTAAAGACGCCCTATTATAACATCACTCCAACCAAAATGGGGAAATAATTGGGGGAAAACTGGAAAAAATAAAAAAGAACCCGAAGTACCAGTCACCCAGGGAATTTCTTTCATGAAAGTTCAACAAAACAAGTAAGGTTACACTATGGAGAAAACGAGAGAAATTCTAAAGAAAATCATGGTCATCCCGCAGATCGTCACAATAATCAAAAGGCCGACAGGCTTGCAACCAGCAACAGCCCCGTCCGGGTCGCCCAACTTGTTACACACGTCCTGAATCAGACATGTTTCTCTGTTGCATCGATCGAATGGGCACCAACAAGCAAAACTCGCCAGTGGGAAACTTCTCTCGGAGAAGGGGCCACAAACAGGACCAGTTACTTGTCTCGAATGACAATGCTTCCCCACGATGTTGGTAGGCATTGACACATCTATGAAGAGAACACGTCTTATTTCCAAAGGCTCGTTCATTCGCCCTGATGTGGAATTTTTTCTGGTTCCAGAGTAGACCATGTTTAGACTGATTTTTCAAAAAATATAAATGAACAGCCAAAGAGGAACAAGAACGCATCAAAACTCAAGATGTCAACTCTGACTTGAGATTAATACTGTATTACATTACAGTATACTGTATTGTACTAACTTGCTTCTTGTGACGTCGTATGAATAACGAATATCGTGCTGTATAATACTTTTAAACAATGTAACCTTTTTTACGTACAATTCCATGCCCACAAAAAGTAAGACTTCTCCCAGTTGCAAAAAATTGAGTTTAAATCCTTTAAACGTAATTTATTAAATTTTTTATACTGCTCAGTATACACAGAAGCTGGGAAATACTTCAAGTAATTGACCTCTGAAACCAGTGGCCAAAAGAGAGAGAAACGGCCGTGATACATAATGTTTACAAAATATATATTGGGAATAATGTCTGGGAAAATTTTAATAATTTAATCTTGGACCAATTTTATGCAATGCATTTTATAATGCATTGGAAACCAGTAAATATGTTATAATGGGAGCTTCCAATTCTGTCTTTTTACAGGGCGTTGAGGACAACATGTTGGGAACTAGTGAATGCTCAAGTGTGCAGAATGGACAGCGGCAAGAAAGGTCGACTTCTCAGCAACTGAAAGAAACAAAATTTTTGAGCTGAAAGCGCACTTACGCTACGAAAGGGACGAATATGTATTATATTGCATTTACTCGAGTATGCTACAGCGCATCTTTTTTTTTTTCGTTCAACGGACACAAAGTGAGGTGCTCGTCTTGGTTCGGCACAAATTTCCTAGTAAATTTGCACCGCTCCAACTTTTTCCACACTCGAAAGTCTTCGCAAGTTCGTTTTCTTAGGATTCTATTTTTTGCATCATCAGCATTGAATTAAACTTTGAAGTGGGTTTGCCTTCAGATTTATACCCCTTTAATTTTGGAACTGAAAACAAAAATGCGGGGATAGAATTTTTTCCTGAATGTGTGCTAAAAAAAATCCCAAGATGCGCGTCTTATTCGAGAACGCGTGGTACACGAGTGAAGAGAGTACGTATTGCTCCTGATGGAGGATAATAATTCCCAACGAAAAGGGACGGGACCCGGGAGAAGAGGTCCCAGGACGCACTTCAGGAGTACGCATCACCTAGGCGGGATGTACTGTAGAAGTGTATGGTAAATTATGTTCTAACATCCGCCAGGCTACACTCCAGAGCAAATCCTACCCAAAAAAGCATCAGGTAAGGATTTCTTTGTTATTTCTCGTCATTTTGCATGGATTTTATTCAGTTCTACCTTTTACTCTGTTTTATTATCATTTACTATACCGAATTACCTGACTCTAGCAGAAAAAAATAATTCGTTTATTCTATACTGAATGATATTTTTATCAATATTGGGAGATGCTGTTCAGCATTAGTGAAGACTGGCCCCTCATACTTTTCAAGCAAGAAAACAAGACCACAGCACAAAATTACGAATTGGATGTTAACAAATGGGAAATGAGGAATTGAGAGGGGTAAAAAATCATGCAAAAGCTCTAACCATGGTTAATTGAACACACAAATGCATTTACAAATGAAGCAACATCCAAGATATGACAAATCAAAAGCCAAACATGTTTCATACATAATGAAGAAACTGCAAAACATAGCCTTTGATCTTACCTACCTGTATTTTAAGATTACTTTTTTGTGCTTCACTAAAGTTCCCTTCAAATTACGGTTGCTTTGCCTAAAATAAGAGGTCGTTTAAAAGAGTTTTTGAAGTTGGAACTTGAAGTGACTCCTCGGAGAGAAGGATGGTCCGAGGATGAGTTTGCGAAGATGACTTCCGCGGTATCCCCCCAAGAACTTAGAAACGAAACAATTCCGAGAAGTAATGTCAAAAATGGAGCTGGATACGTAGCCATTCAGCTTGAGCAACTGCAGTGGGGTTGAAGCCTCCTGGACACGATTCTTCGTGAGGGGAAAAAAATATATATGGTAGTAAAATGGGTAAAAAGAACAAATACTTGGGCCATGTTACTTCAACGAGTCCTTTATTGTTAGCAGAACCTTACACAAGTTTTACTTGTAGGCGGTAATAAAATCATCATCCATGTTTCTTCAAAGCACGGC
>CAJPEX010001996.1:8883-27517 GCA_905338405.1 Notodromas monacha
TTTTTTTTTTTTTACAGATCCAGACTTTTTTCAAACCCATAACCTGTTCTTTCTTTTACATGTCCAAACATTCATGAAATTTGCTTCACTCATTGAAGGTGATTTTAGGAATTGAGAAAAGTTTTTCGAAATGACCCTCAAATTATAAATAGATGTTGCACCGAATCCCGATTCCGTAACAAAATATTAAACATTGTGACTGATTTTACTAGACGAGGTTGAACTTTCGCAGGTTCAATAATGATCGGAAAAAAAATCGATGAATGTGTATGATTGGATACCAAAAATTCTGATGGGAAAAATGGGCGAGGTCAAGAAGAGTTGTTTCCTGTCCTTCGGTCAATGGAAATGTTCGATACAAATAAAGGGCCACGTCCGGTTCACGTCATCAGCCATCGGAAACGCGTTGATGCTTCCGGTAGCTATGCAAGATTAAAGCGCAAAAGGAAGCTAAAAATAAAATAAAAAATGCTGGAAAACAAAAAGGTTTCCGAAGCCTGGACACACCTGTGAAGACCTGTCTTATTTAACTATTCAGGAAAGGTCTCCAAACAAGTGATGGACAAAAGCACATACTGAACATCGGCAGTTTTCCGCATATTTGTTTTTTTGCTTGTTCTTTTGAAAGCTATTCTTGGCTGGCTTTTTTGTTGTTGTTGTTGCTTCAAACGTTGAACAAACATGCTCAGAAAATAAACGAAGGAATTTTTGGCCCCCTTGCGGAATTAAACTGATTTTTTTTTGGACTTTGAAAGTCCACGAGCTGTTTTACGATCACGAAAAAAAAATCTATACTTATCTGAACATAGTTGCGTTTTACAGAAATATCAGCAAGAGAAGAAAAAAAATTGGTAAGAAAGAGCTGCAATTAAATTATTTTCAAAGTTGTCGCTGGAGCCAGGAAATTCACTATTTCAACGACCGAAATTTATTAAATTTACCAAGTGGACCTCAAAATCATCATTAATATAGAATACAGTACAATTTTCGGTTGGAATATTTTTGAATTTCCTTGGCCATTCTTCCTTGATGAAATTGGGAAATTATTATTAAAGGTTCTCCCCCTGCAGCCAGAAAATTCAGTATTTCAATTGCCAAGATTTATTAAAATCACAAAGTGGACCTCAACATCATCGATTATTGAATTTGTTTTTCTGTTGGACGATGTTTGAATTGGCCAGCCTTCATCGAAAATTTAAATCAAGAACCAACACCCGAAACCCTTTTCGTCAATGCAAATTCACCACACGTACACTACACTTTATTTTTGGCATTTGGACCTTTGCAACAAAAAAAAAGCATGACTAAACCACAGGCTTTGCCAAAAATATTCGAATCCCGAAATCGCGTGCTCTTTTATAGGAAATAGATATGAATTAAAGAGGGCGTCTTCGTGTGTCCCGAAAACCTGTTCCTCCCACAATCCCAGTGTTCCTCGCTGCTGCAAAAATTCGGGTTCCGATTCCGACGTCATGTGTGCAGCAGTGGGCCCCTGTTGAATTAACCTTTGATGGTGGGCATCACCCGCGGGGGCCGTGCCCACTTGTGTCCCAGCAGCATAGGTTGCATTTTTCTCTGCTGGGTTCCGGTAGTCGGGCCTGGCAGTCAGGAACGAGCGGTAGTGCCTGATTAAATACAGGTGGGGGCCCCGAGATCCGGACGTAATTGGTGCTACTTGGTCCTTGTCCTTGTGGCTACTTGTGGCGGACAGCTGGACTGTCCGCATGTCGGATCATGCTTTCTCTTTAACTTCAATGTGATTATTTTGATTGGTTCTCCTGTGTTGGGCAAAAAAAAATTTAGGAGAACGTTTCCCAAAAAAAAGAGTAAATTAATTTTCCTCGACGACTTCAAGATCCAGAAAATAACGGTGCAGACCTACAACCAAAAATATGAAAGCTAATTTTTTTTGGCGAGAAAATGGGGATCAAAAATAAAATAATTAGCACAAGTCTTGCTTTAATTCATCCAGAAGAAACTGCATGTGCTTTTCAAACGTACCAATAGAATCCCACTCGGTGAGTTTCAAAACGTCATCGGAAAGATCAGATTAACGAATTAAAGCTATGACTAGAATTTGGCATAAAATGATGCCCAAATGTACTGGAGCTTTTTAACAATCATGGTTTCTGCGATTTTCGGAAAATTAATAAGGAATTCTCCGATTATGGTAGAATTTTCCAGAGATTATTATTAACTTAAAATTCGTATAGTTATTACCATGTTTTTTAAATTTATGGATTTTCCCCACCCATGGAAGAAAAAAAAGAAAACATACTGTATTTTCGAAATGAAAAGTTGCAGTCAAACCTGTTTCACAGTGTTTCGAAAGAACAAGCAAAAACGCGAAGATTCCCACGGAATATATTTTGAGATATTTTTCCTTCTGGGTTCCAGGAAGTCATTCTTTCTGTTCGCTGTTTTTCTTGCGGATGTTTTTAAACGACCGGAAGGAAGAATCCCCTAAAAAAATAACGACTTCCTTCTTCTTGTCCCGCCAGAAGACAAAAGCTCAACAGCAATATAAATGTGACCATGAATGAATGAAAATGTCCTTTCTGTGAACTGTGAAGTGATGATGAGAGAATACTGTATAACATTTCTTTCCAAATTGACAAAAACTTGCACAGTTCCCTGCTAATCCCGTTTCTTCGACTGTTGTGCGAATTCAAAAACCGATCAAATTATGTCGCAATGCAAAAAGATAGCCCGAAGAATATGCAAAATGAATGCAGCAAATTTCCCTCTCTTATTTCATGTCAGAAGATATAAATGCTTGGGCTTTCTGACATTTCTAATGGACAGCCATAATGAGTGGAAAAAGCAATAGAATATAGTGGATTTTTCTTTAGACACAGCAACTGAGCCGAAAATTTCGAATGAACTTCGCATTGAGGCATTTTTTTATTGTTGGACAAGCAACTATAAAAAGGGAAATATTTTTGGGAACGGAAAAAATTAAGAACTGGAACAGCGACTCAATAGTTGGAAAGACAAAATTTAAAACAAAGTCTTTAAGATTAGTACTAATTAAGTTACGTCTGTAAGGGTGTTCTAAACAACACCGTAAGAAGGTTTTTAAAGAGAACTACGGAAATTTAGAAGTTACTAGGTACAAAATACAGTATTGTACTGTTTTAAAGTATCTAGCTGAGATGAGAAACAATTGCATCAAAAATCACTTCATACCTATTTATGGTGGCCAAGTTGAGTGAAAATTCGCCGACAAGAAAATGTCTCTATAACTCAAATTAAATACAGTATATATTTCTCCCGAATTTCCAATATAGGATCTCAACTTGTTATTTCGCTTTCAACGAGTGATGATGGAGTTGCGAGATAATTTACAGAAGAGATTGAGAGGTAATTCAGTGGCAGGGACTAGTTTCAACGAAAAAGACTTTGAAAGATTAACAGCCAACTACTTGACCGGAAATGGGATGTTCCAAATGATGCGGCGGTCGTGTGCGGAAATGCCGGATCCGAATCACTTACATCCGTTGCAGCCTTCCTATTATCCACATGTTCGAAGTAAGGGACTCATATTCAGTGAGATTATCGATCAATAAGAATAGTCAAGTACTGAAGATAAATATATTTTTGACATATTTGTTCAGCGAGAAGGACTTTTGTTATTTGCGAGCGTGATACGATGTGCACATATTTGTATTCAGTCACGCGCTTGGAAAATTCCAATAATTCGCACACAAGGAAAATTCGGTGTTCGTGTTTCACGTAATAAATACAAATAGGCCTCGATTCTTAATCATTCATAAGCCACGAATATTTTTCAGTGTACAGCAATAAATGTAGAGAGATTCTGAAGCGCTTTTCCGGCGTTTACAGGAATGAAGACCTATTTTCCTTGACGGTCGTGAGTGTCAAAGCAAATCAGCGAACACTGTCGTAGAATTCAACTACGTCACCGAAAAAAAATAAATTATCCGATTGAGCTTCAATATGCGGTATTCAATTGTTTTCGGTTATACAAAAAAAATCCGTGTTCGAATAGCGTTTACTTTTCCTGTTCGATCTGAGTTTTTCTTTCAAGATGTTTCGAAATGGAATACTTGATTTTTTACGGACTCATCATCAGAAAGAAAAGTACTCCTGAACGCAGGCATCAGTCGTGGAACACTGAATTTCAAATTTTAATTTCTACGTACAGTATTTCGAAAATTAAACCTGGGAGAGCGACGAAAAAGGACGCGTGAGACGCAAAAACGACTCAAAATGTATCTCTCCAAAGACTGCACAGTCCAAAGTTTCTGACAATCTTTGTTAATAGGCATGTTCCATTCAAGTGTGGGATGAGATTTTGCGTTGATTTATCTGGAAAGGTTGAATAGGAAACCGTGATTACCGATTTTCATGCAAGATAGTCTCCGCTTCCAAGCGGAATCTTAATCGCGGCGAATCGTAGCGAAGAAAAACATTATGTAGTTCTGATCCTATTTGTGGGATTTTGAATCTGAAACCAGGTACTGGAAACAGTTTTACGAATATTCAACATTTTCCTTCTTTTTTTTTTTTAATGGACAGGCATCTCGGCGTCGGACTTGAGTAGATCTGAATCCAGGCGTTGGAGCGGGGAACGAAGCGACACCTCCGAGGACTTGGGTTTCGTTAACAACAGCAGCCGAGAAGATCTTATTCCCAGACAACAACAACAACAACCCCGTTGGCAACACCATCATCAACAGCAACAACAACAACACCCGCATCTTCCAACATTCGCCTTCTCTGAGATGACCAACATGAGTGACCCCAACGCAGAGACCTTTTTCGGGCTCAACAAGGCCAAGGGAGACACCAGTGGCCCCCCACAGGTTTGTTCCATGATTGAAAAAAAAACATTTTGAAGATTCACATTGCAGATTTTCTGATTATACCCAGACTAAAGACAGGGTCTATAAGATAATTAATTAGATACAGTGAAACACCAAGATGTGAACATGACTGGTGTATCAAGAGTGTCCCTAAAAAGTCCAAATGTCCCCATGTTGAGTTTGGTTTTCCCATAGACTTACATTGTGTAATTTTCAATTGGCGTTTTATGGAGGAAATATTCATTAGAATTCTGTGAAAAAAATTATGCAGTAATTTAAATTGATTCAGTGAATATCTTTCAACTCAATAAGAGTATTTGGAGCATTGAATACTGGTTTCAGATTCAGAACATTTAAAATTTAGCATTTGTAAAAATAAAATTCAAGTCACAAAAAGAAAAGGAAATCCCTCTAAGCTGGAGGCATTTTTTAAAAAGTAGCTGAATGTATGGGGAAAATACCAAGGATTTTTTCTTGCATAGATCTCAGGGCTGGAAATGTGCATTTCTTACAATTGAGCCTGATAAAAGTCAATTTTCCTGAAACTTATTGGAAATTTTATCACACAATGTCCACATGTTGAGCCACTGTCCACAAGTCTGGCCTTTTCTTATGCCTTTTTTTATCAGAACATGAATGTCCCTACATCAAATCATCTGCATGTTGAGGTGTCCACATGTGGGGGTCTCACTGTATTTCAATTTGGTCTGATTTCCAGCTGCTGCCAACGCAGAACAAATATTATTCCATTTACAGCAAAATCTTATCTGTTGAAAAAAAATCAAGTGTAACCCCAAAAAATCTTTGTAACATATACAGTAATGGGACTAAAACATGGTGTCTGTATCGCAGTGACCTTAATTATCAGTTTTTTGTGAAGAAAAATCCCAAATTTGCCTTGGGATGGAAAAGAACCCGCTGCCAAAGGAGGGTTGAGCAAGTATTAATTTTAATTAATCCTATTGATTTTCCGGGTTTTTCAAGATGCATGAACCAGAAGATAGCTGTCCTCGAAAAGCAAATAAAGAAAGGTCACTTGAAAGGATGGAACATGTTTTCCCTTTGCAATGACGTTTATTCTCAGATATGATAATTACAGCAGTATTGTTAAATAAATCATGAAAGTGTCCTCGAAGGCGAGCCAAAAATTACCAGAAATTTATTGACACGAAAATTATTTTCAGGTTCAGAGAACAACTTACAAGACGGAGTCATTGTTCTTCATAGACGGCATTCGAGAGATTGACTTTGTCTTGGCCTACAAGGACTATCGGTATGACACAGACGAAGAAATGAAAGCAGAAGAACAGCGAATATTCGAGAAGAACATCAAGGATGCTGGATTACAAATAGAAAGAGTCGATAAACGGGTAAATCATGCACAAAAAATGCGTGATTACTTGATTATTCAATCAAATATGTGTAATTGAAAGCTTAATGAATTCTATTTATTCCTCCTTTTCATCGCCTTATAGTACTCGAAAGACGGGAAAACGTACTTCATAAAAATTCATGCGCCTTGGGACGTTTTGACGAGATACGCGGAAGTCCTCAACATCCGGATGCCAATCAAGGTGAAGCAAAAAATCAAGTTCGAAGAACTTGTTATGCATTGAAACGAATTGCACTATTTTTATGCAGATCATGAAAAAAAACGAAGGAATTTTGAAGGAACATACCTCAAGCATGTTGCCACCCATTAATGTTTCTTATTTATTTATATCTTCTCTGGCTTTTCTTTTGATGTTTTTTCTTGATGTTTATTGTCTTTTTACCTCATGGTTTTTTTATTTGATTGTGAGTTTTTTTGGGTTCACGCACAAGACCGTTCTTCAGTTCATGTTCCTTCTTCATGTGCAGTTTTATTTTGAATGATCAATGTTCAATTGATTGATTTACAGTGAGACCCCCACATGGGGACACCTTGACTTGTGGACAATTTGACATAGGGACAATTATTTTTCCATGAAAAATTAATAAAAAAGACCCAACATCATGACACTGACTCAATTTGGTGATAAAATTGCAAATACATTTCAGGCCAAATTACAAGAAACAGATATTTCCAACCCTAAAATTGATGTAAGGAAAGTTCTTTGGCATTTCTCTCACAAATGTACCAACCGTTCAGCTGATTTAAAGAAATGATCTCCAGCATAGATGAACTTCCTTCCCTCTTTTTCACTTGAATGTTATTTTTACAGAGAATGCCAACATTTCTATGTACTTTACAGAGGTATCAGTATTCAATTCCCCAATTGTCCATATTGTATTGAAATATATTGATTGAATCAGTTTAAATTGGAATTTTTATCTTCATGAAGTTATGGAGAGTATTTTGTACATAAAACAGCAATTAAAATTTATATAATGTAAGTGTAAGGGAAAATACGGCTGGACTTCAGGAAATTTGAACTTGGGGACACTCTTGATGCACCAATTACATTTGCATCTTGGGGTCTCACTGTATTTATGCTGTGTCTTCAAATCTACTCGCAAAAAATCTTGAANTAATTAATTGATGGCTGATAATGAGGCTCCGGGAGGATCCAAGGTCAAATGTGCACTCGTCGCTCTCAATTTTTCTAGAAAATTGTACTTGAAGTATACAATACCTAATTTCGGGGTTATCGAAAGATATTTGTAAAGAAAAGGCAGTTGAACACGCGAAGACTGCAGACAAATAAGACAAGGATCGACTTTTTAGTTGTAAAAAAAATACGAAACAAGTTTTCATTCCATGGACAATGTTCTATGTATTTTTGGACTTGACGTGGCTTTCTGATTATTGCAAAAAAAAAAATTTTTGTGTTCAAATTTTTCTGTCCTGCTGCTTGACGCAAATTTTGTGTCCGTGTATAGAGCTTTGAAGTTCTCAGCAGTCAAGCTTGGGTGAGTGACATTCAAATTTCCAAACGTTTGTTTTGCAACATTCTTCAGAATAATGCATTGCCAATACTTCTGGAAATTACGTCATTCCTTTTTCAAATTAAAAAAATGCATTAGGTTGATGTTGAATAAAAGTACTATTTTAATTTATTCATGTGCGTATAATGACTGAACCCTTCATTGTGATTTTAATTTTCTCATTACTCTTACGTGCATCAGAAAATTGTTCTTTTCTAAAATTATTATTTCGTAGGTGACGCTATAAAATTTTTAATAAATAAAAGTTTTGGCGCTAAGGTCAACTTGCTCGTTTGGCTCTTTGCAGTCCCTGAGACCAGAGCGTAAACCCGTAAAAAGCTGATGCTAAGCTGATTGATTCCCCCAGAACCGGATTATTTCACTGCTGCCTTCACAAGATCAAAGGAAGACAGGTTGGTAACCCTGCGTGATCCAAACTGGAAAATCGTACAGAAAAAGAAATGCAAATTCAAATTTACTACATGCGGGAAAATTCTACGGATACTTTCATCACACCATGCATATCATTAATTCTCTCTTTTTCGGGGGGACATTCGCTGAAAAATATTGTATGATTTTCAAATCGGGAAACGAAATCTAAAATATACCGTATTACTGTATTTTTTACAGATACATCATAAAACACTCTGAGGAAACTTACTCGAGTGCTCAACGAAGTTACATCGTGTATCAGATTTTGCGCAGGGCCAGGTTTGCCAAAATCGACGAAACCGATGAAGACAACCACATGAAATTCGGCATCCGGCGTCTCATCGGCAATGGCACTTACGATGCAGCTTTCCCTCTTCACGATGGACCCTTTGACAAGGATGGTCCCAATGGGCACAAATCCGAAAGACGGGTAAATAAATAACAGTTAACCATGAATATATGATGTGTGATGCAGAAAACGCCGATTTGAAGAAAATGCCGTGCTGCGAAAAAACGTCGGGAGATACAATGATAGCACGGTATAGAAAAAAAGGGTGCAGAAGAAAAATATCTGGGCAGAAAAAAAAAGCTCAAAAATGCAATTCAAATTTCAAAACAAGAAAATGCCGTGCTGCGAAAAAACGTCGGGAGATACAATGATAGCACGGTATAGAAAAAAAGGGTGCAGAAGAAAAATATCTGGGCAGAAAAAAAAAGCTCAAAAATGCAATTCAAATTTCAAAACGTTTCTCAAAAATCAAAACAAAAAATCCCAAACTTACAGAACATTCCTGTCAGGAATAAATCCTTGACAAATATATATGTTAGGGAAAAAGGTAAAATTTCAGATTATTTGTAAAAATGAAATGACAGAATTCAGTTGGGCTGCTGAAAATTCACCCTATTTTAAAGTTGTTGTACTTTGAGAATATTCAAATCACGCACAAATGGTTTTTACGCGTAAAACATTTGAGTGAATCACACAAGAGCTGGAATGGAAGTGAAGTTTGTATGCAAATTTGGAAAATAGGAAAACTGTCCTTCAAGGACAAAAATCAGCAACCAGATTTCAGCAGTAAAAGATAACCTTGAAGGCTTCTGAAAGAAATGTGAGAACCAAGGTTTTCCTTGATTCTCACACAACAATAAAGGAAGAGGATTTTCCGGAGAATTTGGTTTCTCTGATTTTGTGTGACAAATACAGCAATTTATTTTTTGCAACAATTCCTGCACACAGAATCAATGCCAAATTCATAATTGCAGACCAACCAACATACAATTACGATTTCAATTATTAATAGCAAAACTTCAAAAAAATTACGCAGAAAAATAATGAAGAAGATGCCACAGACAACCTGTAAAATGCACGACATGAATAATCCATTAAAAACGCATAATAGACAATTTTAATAGCCCGACAAAATCTCCCCCGACGTTTCCTCTCTCCGGCATTTTCTCCGCCTCGGAAAAATTAAACGCGGCACTTCAAACAGGCCTCAAATGATGCATGCCTGCATGAAAAAATGTAAAATTCTACGTTGCGATTTAACATCTTTTATGATAATTTTGAAGACCGCATATTTCCCCGGAAACTGTAAAATTTTATCGTGGCGCATTTGCAGTAGAAATTTTTACTCGAAAAATAATCGAATGCCACTGAACTTGAAAACATGGTGCAGTTTAAAAAAAATGCTGTCCCCGATTTTCGTCGAGTTCGAGGCTCCTAATTTACAGAAAAAACAAGCCGCGACGAGAGAACACGCGGAAACTCGACACCGAGTTCGACAGCTGTTGAAGTCGACAAAAAGCCATAAATTGAACACTTGTCCTCCTTTTCTGCTCTCCTCTCCTCCTTCTTCTTCTTCTTCTTCTGCCTTTTTTTCGGGTTCCGCGAAAAAGGTTTTGTTTGAAGAATGGGCTCGGGTGAAAAAGTGGTTCAAGAAACAACCCCTTTGGGTCGTAAGGCGCTACTTCGGCGACCAAATCGGATTGTATTTCACTTGGCTCGGTTTCTACACCAGGATGTTGATCCCTGCTGCGATTCTCGGCTTCTTTACGTTCATTTTCGGCATTTGTTTCATCTACTCGGGCGAAAGTATTCCGAGGTTGGTGTCATGTTCATGCTTTGTTTTTTTTGTTTTTGTTTTTTTTTTTAAACCTTTGGATGGTATTATTTTTTCTGTATACAGTATACACACGAAATGCAAAATCAAACTCTGTCGAAAATCTAGGTACAATATGTTGAGAGATTCGAAAGAAATAAAATATCTTGCCGATTAGAGTTTCGGAGTGGGAAACCTTAAACAATTCTGATGAATTTTAATTTGCGATAAAAAGCAATTCAACGGAGACGGAGGTCAGTCCATATGGACTGAAGTCAATATGAAAAAGCTTTAAATAAACAAATACATTCATTTTTGCTCATGCAATTGCAAGACGAATTATTTGAGAATATCAGTATACTGTACAATTGAAAGCTTTTTTTTAAAATTATTGATGAAACCGACGAAAGATTTCTTGAATGTTCCTAAATTTACATTGCTTTTCTCTTTTTTTTTCATCCTGTGTTCATAAAATAATGGCCTAAAAACAAAATTCGAGTGATACCCAGGTTTGAGGGAGAAAGCCTTTGAATTTTAATGTAGTATTTCCGAAAGAAAATTCAGACAGGGACTTGAGAAAGATTCGAAATAGGGACTGTTGGACATATTGGAGTGTTTCACATTATCAAGGCTCAACTGTATTTGTACAGAATGATAATTGAAAGTGTTTAATAGGGTCATAGAGGGAATAACCCACAGTGATTGACTTTTCCGAAGCACTTAATTTAAATCCCCGCGAATTGCACCATGGTCATGAAAAACATTCCGACGAGGGTCCCAACCTTGGCTAGTTTTGAAACCCCGAATTACCCAGTTTTTTTCTTTTTTTTAATTACAACCTGTGAAGTAATGGTACAGTCCTATTTCGTTGCTGTTTTTAAAAAATGGGTTTGCTCACAGCCAGGAGATTTGCGACGAAAAAGCCGCGGGGAACCTGAAGATGTGTCCCTTGTGCGACAAGGCCTGCGATTACTGGGATCTCAAGTCCAGCTGCACTGTTTCCACCATCACCTACTTATTCGACAACCCGATCACTGTTTTCTTCTCCATCTTCATGTCGTTTTGGGGTGAGTAAGGGTGTCGAAGGACGAAGGCGCCGTAAATCTGAGGGATAAATTGCCCATTTAGTCTCGACGTCGATGACGCCGTCAACAGCAATTTATTTTTTTTCCTCCCCTTGATGCTGCTCGAGGTTGTTGTGTAAAACAATTAGAGGAAGTAACAGCTGTTGGTTTACCAGTATAGAGACGGCGCGTTGTTTTTTGTTGTTGGACTCTTCACATTTTTTGTGCGTGTTTGGAAAATGATGCTTAAAATTTATCGTTTTCTGGGATGTGTGAGTTTGACGCATTTCTTGAGAGAAGTTCGCTTCTCTTGCCGGTTTTTCAGAAGCCTCTTGATTTTGTCAGCATTGATTTTGTGAAAGAGTGTCTTGGTGGAATCTTGTTACAACAAATCTTGTCATAAATTTTTTAGTTACGACAAAGTTGTTTTTCTGGTCCCTGTTCAATAGCAACATTCAAATATAAAAAAAAAGAATTTCTTGTTGGAACAATGTTTTCCCAGTCCCAGCAGCTTTGTTTTGACAAGATTTTACTACAATAATTTCCATTTTCAGAGAAGAAAAAAGGATCAGCTTTTCCCACAATAATTCATATAATCCTAAATTTGAGTGAATATGAAATACAATGAGACCCCAAGATGCGGACGTAACTGGTGCATCAAGAGTGTCACCAAGTCAAAATGTCCCTACGTCAAGTCTTGTTTTCCCATAGACTTACATTATATAATTTTTAATTGGTGTTTTCTAGAAGGAATATTCTTCAGAATTTTCTGAAAAAAATTGTTTGCCACTTGAATTTGAATTAGTGAATACATTATCAACTCAATAAGAACATTTGGAGCATTGAATAGTGTATCTCTGTACTGTACGCTGAAATTTTGGCATCTACAAAAATAACATTAAAGTGAAAAAAGTAGAATTCTCTCTATGCTGGAGGTAATTTTTTAAATTAGCTAAATGGATGGTAATTTGGTAAGAGAAATGCGGAAGAACTTTTCTTACATAAATTTTAGGGTTGGAAATATCTGTTTCTTGTAATTTGGCCCAAAATGTATTTGCAATTTTATCACAAAATGTCCTTCCATTCAGTCCGTGTCCTCACGTTGGACCTTATTTATTGATTTCTTAAGGGAAAATAAAGAGTCCCCATGTCAAATTGTCCACAGGTTGAGGCGTCCGCATGTGGGGGGTCTCAATGTAAACACAGCACTTGTGGTATTGAAATGCAATTTTATTGAATTTTCTCCCAAAAGCAACCATGTTTATTGAGCTGTGGAAGCGGAAGTCCGCAATCGTGCAATGGGAATGGGATTTGGAGGGCATGGAGGAAGAGGAAGAAGCCCGACCGGAATTCGAAGCCGAGGTCAAGACCAGGCGCCTGAACCCGTTGACGCAAAGCATGGAACCCTTTTTACCCCGCTGGCAGAAAATTGCACGAATGATGACCGTCTACTCCATTGTGCTTTTCCTGGTGAGAAATGTGCACTTCATGCATTTCACCGGTTAGCGTGACAATAAATAACAGCTCGATGGAATTGCCGAAACGGTATATTAGCGCAACTTTCGCATGCACGCAAGTCACTTCTCTCTGAATAATTCCCTGGAGTCTCTTGCTGAATTATTTGCCAACATTTTTATACCTGAAGGCGAAAATTGTTTTTTTGTTGTTCTTGAATCAGCGATTATGAATAATTTTATTCGCGAAAACTGTTTCAATCGCAGCTTTTCCTACGAGTCTAGTTCTGCTGCCTATAATCATGGAAGAAATCTTTCATGTAAGAAAATGGATTTTTGACAAAACCGCTTCTCCAGTTACTAAACCAAAGGTCCTAATCCGCTTTGGAAGAGAAGGCAAAAAAGGTACTTTTTTTTTAGAAAACACTGCAGTGATAAACCCTGAAATGATGTAATATATTCTAAAATCAACGCTGGCCTTTTTTAGATTCGCCAATTTTGTAGTTACTGTGGCGTGATTCAAGGCAAACATTTTAGCTTTTCCAGTTGAAATCATCATCTGGTAAATTTGTACATCATATCTGTGTTGTTCCAGTGTTAGTGTTTATGCTTGTAGATGTCGCTGGCAACGGTTGTAGCTATGGCTGCAAATTATTGTTGTTAAACAGTATTTCAAAGGAAAATATTTATTAGCCAATTTATTTTTTTCAGCTGACTCTCGTAATTGCGAGTGTTTTCGGAACAATTGTCTACCGACTGACCTTCGTTGCGGTGATCCAAAGCCTGTCTGACGAGAACCACAACACCTTTTTTGCAAAAAATGCCAAAACGATTGCGTCCATGTCCGGGGCTGTTCTTAACTTGATCGTCATCGTCATATTGAACTACGTGAGTAGTTCGAAGCCTAAATATGTTTACTATATAGACATACCGCATATATTATGTGATTTTATTTCATATGCCAACAGATTTATCAATTCATCGCAACCAGATTAACCAACATGGAATACCCGAGGACTCAAACGCAGTTTGAAGATTCATACACCATGAAGATGTTTTTGTTTCAATTCATCAATTACTACTCCTCGCTCGTCTACATCGCTTTTTTCAAGGTAAAATCGAGTTTTTTTTTTAAATAACTAAACTGGTATAAAAGCAGGGTGGCAGTTATTGTGGAAAAATGCACGATTTTATTGCTATTTTACTTAATTTCTGCTGATGAAAACCGCGACAGGATCATGTGATGATGCAATATCACGCGTTTTGAGAGGAAGTGAAGGACGATTAATAGGATAAATAAACTCTTGCCTTTATAAGTTCAACATCCTGTCTATGCTCATTCAAGAAGCAATTCAAGGCACTGAATTTCACCAATTACAATGTCCTGCAATTCTTAAAAAAATTCTCGTTTCCCTGCCGATGACTCGAATTCATTTCTGGTCCGCTGAAGTTCATTTGAAGACTTTCGACTGTATTTAAAAAAATTTTTTCGTGCGAGGTTAGAATTAACCCAAATCCGCTGAAAACATGTGAACACTCATGATCATCCACCGAGTGAGGGACCTAAAATACTTCGAGCCAATCTCGTTCCCCATTAAAAATTTCTGTAAATTCCTGAAACAATTCTTTAACTGTTGCAAGAAAATAAAATAAACGAGACTTCAAGCTCTCAGCTTTAGTTTTGAATGATGGAATGATTCCATCGAAAGTTCATTTTTACTTAGTGGGAAATGTTGTTGATTTCTAATTGAGATTTCATTTCTGCAGGGCAAATTCGCGGATCACCCCGGAAGCGTGCAATCCAGAGAATCTTACACATACGACCTTTGTGACCCCGCTGGGTGCCTTTTCGAATTATGCATTCAACTCGCCATCATCATGATCGGGAAGCAGGCATTAAATAATTTCACCGAAGTCATGCTACCGTGAGAAGAAAATTTGCCAATTTCGCTTTCCTGCAAGGTTTATTTATTTTTAATATTTTTTTTTACGCTCGATCGAATTTATGATTTCAAGGTATTTGAAGAGCTTGTGGCGACGGTGTACTCAAACGGAAGTGGAAGACGTGGATTTCAAAAACAAACAAAGCATCCGGTGGGAGGAGGACTACGAGTTGCAGTCTCTGGACAGAATGGCGCTTTTCGAGGAATACCTGGAAATGGGTATAATTACCAGCAGTCCTTACTTAATTGCTCTCATTATGGACATGATTTCACGGTTTAGATGCACCGAATACCACTGTCACCATCCCGTTGATTTTGGCAGAAAAACCTCCCCTTTGGCAAATTACTTATTATTGGCTGTTTTTCGAGGAAAGAAAGACAAACCTATGTTCCTGCAATCCTCGTCTTTTTTGTACAGTGACAAAATTTTTTTCTTGGCTAATTTTCTCTAGAGGTGAAGCATTGTAACAGGCTTGAAAACAACGTAGAAATTCCACCGATTATAATTTTTCTGTTATCAATTTGTGGACATTTCACATTTGCCAGTAAAATGAATTAAAATTGAGAACTTTACGAATAGTCTCTTTAAAGCATTCAAATTGATCATGATATAAAATGTTGCGGGATAATTTCTTCCAATACCATGCACACGACTTTCGAAAAATTCAATGAGCAGAAATGAGTCAGCATCACGTTTAAAGATAAACGAAAATAAATGCGAAAACAACTTGCTCAAATTTCAACATAATTTCATGTCAAATTTTGACACCCCTTTTAGGAGAATTGCTTCCCTCGAAGACAAAATGGAAAATTGTGAGCAACATTGAAGAATTGTGATAACCTTTGCCACAAAACCCATTTTTTTGTTTCCATACAATAAGAGGAACAGTGTTATTTGCATATCTGTGCTGTATTTTTCGTTACTACGACAAAGCTTTTTTCTGATGATCGCAATAATGGCTTCATCGAAAAAATAGTGTTCTATAAAACTCGAGGGGAAAACTAATTACAGAAAAATTATTTGTATTGATGGGCCTTGAGAAATTGTGTTTCAATCAAATTGATCAGCGCTTGTCGGCCAAATCTCATTACATGTGTAATATTAGCACAACAAAGTCCTTGTGACCTTGAACATCTTTTAATTTTACAATGCTGCAAAAACTGCTACCTTGTAACGATTCTTCCTGATTGTGCAATTAATTTTACTTGATATGAGACCCAGTCTTTTCCTCCATATAAATAAATATATAGAAGCGTAATTTTTTCGAGAAGAAATGATAAAGAAATACTGTACTGCATCTGATCCCGGTATTTTATCCCAGTCATCCAATACGGATTCGTCACTCTGTTCGTGGCGGCGTTCCCACTGGCGCCGTTCTTCGCAGTCATCAACAACATCGTGGAGCTCCGCCTGGACGCCTTCAAGTACGTGAGTCAGTTCCGGCGGCCCCTGGCGAAACGGGCCGAGGGGATCGGGGCCTGGTTCGGGATCCTCAAAGTTGTCACTTACTTGGCAGTGACATGCAACGTTAGTCAAAATTCAATCACAGTGTATTAATGTATTCATCTTCCTTTGTTGTCGAAAAGTAAATATTTTCCTCCCCCATTTTTGGTTATCAGCAGGGATTGAAAAAAAAAAATCGTTGGTGAGATACTGTAATTTCATTGTAGAAAACCTCTTCAACACCAGGAGAGAACCGCTCAGTACTAAAAAAATGAATAAAAAATAAAATATAAATTGCTAGCAAAGAAAATAATTGTGGACAAAAGTTTTTTTTAGGACTACAGTACTGTACTGTATGTAGGGAGTCAATTTCTGTATTTATTACTCAAGTAACACACACCCTTGAGTGAGACACAATAGACGATTTTCAGTCTAAAATTTTGATAAAATCATATCCCTGAGTGAGACATGTACCTCATTTTGGGTGACTTTAAAAACGAACATTTCAGAAAGCAGAGCACCGAAATTTGAATTTAGACATAAATTGAACCCAAAATCAAAATGTAAAAAAAAAATTCCCGTCAAAATACACTTTTCTGTTAAAATTGGTGAACGTTTTTCCATTAGAATCAAGTGCAATGGACACCAAAGCTTCTAAAACTTTTTGAACATTTTACATACATATATATTATTGGGCACAAAAAACCTCAATATAAATTGATGTTGAGTATTTAATTGATGAAAAATAAAACAAATTGATCAGTCTGGCACAGGAGCGGGATTCTGTTTTGGAATTCCTACGTTGAAGGGATAAACTGTATTTCACAAGTGTAAATGAATAAACAACTCAACAAGCTCAACTTGCAGGAATAATGGGAATAACTTGAATAACACAGTTGAACTGAATCTGATGATCTAAGAAAAATGCTCTTTATATTTGACAATTAATAATTAACCTTCACAAGGTTTGACTTTACAATCAGAGTAGGAAAAGTTATTGTTGAAGGTGCTGCCATATGCCAGGATGTTCCTGGCACTGCATTTTGAAGAGGGGGGAATACTTTTACTTCCAGGAATTATTTTAGAGTAGTTACTGTACACAGGGTGCATTCCCATTGCCCAACATCTATGATCCACACCCCCTTTTTTCCTCTCAATTTTGAAAAAAAAAAGATGCATGGCACTTGAGTAAATTGGGTATATACTGTATATTTTTCCGAAGTTCTGGAGTTTTCATCCACCAACATAATTGTGTGCCTCAACCCAGCAGTTCCTCTCCTCCTCCTACATTTTGGTCTTTCATCCTTCGTTTTTTTGGGGAAATCTGAAATTAATTGTTGGATTTTGTAAAAGGAATATTTCATCGAACCCGAAATCAACTAACTTTCGTTGTTGTTCTTTTTCTCAGGCTTTCGTCATCGCATACACTTCGGACTTCATTCCGAGGAAAGTGTACGAATACGTTTATTCCAGGGATGGATCTTTGAAGGGTTATGTGAACGCCTCCCTTGCAGGTAAAATACGCTACATGGGATGTTTAGGCTCTGTTAGTGGTTATAATAGTATTTTATAAATTAAAAAATTGTCACAAATAAGTGGAATTCCGAAAGCAATCCGACTTTCTTTTTGCTGAAACGCCTGTCGTTTGGCATCAAGCCTGTAAATATTTATACTGTTCACTGTTGCATTAGCAATATTAATTGGGTTAAAAAAAGAAGCCGTCTCAATATTACTCGACTATAGACCATTATTGTTGTATGTTGAGCAAGTCAACCAGTATTCATTGAATTTTCCGTGCTAAAATTGAATGATAAAATCATCTTAATCGCAAATTTCAGGATAAATGGCGTTGATTTAACAAATGTTTCCACATGAATTGCGCCTTGAATTGTTGCATAAGATTCAAACGTTGCATTCTTCACCTTTTCGATCTACAATTCTACAGTATCTCGGTTTTTATTCTATCTCTTGAGCAGAGGAAACATCATCTGACCACCCGACACAAAAATAAATGCTTCATGTACATCAGTTTGTTTATTCTCGTGTAGATGTCGTAGCTAATTTTCTAAAAAAAAGAAACAGGAACATTTTTTCTCATGAATGATCAGAGAAATTGGAAACTTCAACAATTTTTGTTATGTTGCAGTGTTCGACACGAATCATTTCCCCAACAGTTCTAGGACGAACGAGAAGCCACCGGCGTTTTGTCGTTATAAGGCATTCCGCAGCCCACCGACGACTTGGAGCTGGGCTCTGAATGGAACCGTACCCGGGGTAACCACACCCAGTGTGGGCTCCCAATATGACCTGACCCTCATGTACTGGCATGTTTTTGCGGCTCGTCTGTGTTTCGTCATCGTTTTTGAGGTGCGAAGGAAATAATTATTTTATGTAATGTGCAGTAGTAGAAACGCAATCAACAATTGACAAGGCTACACGCGAATATCAGGAAAACAAAA
>CAJPEX010001996.1:27812-45739 GCA_905338405.1 Notodromas monacha
GGGAAGTTTGCAGGTTGCTGTCTTACAGTCAGGGATAAACTTTTTTTTTTGAAATTTTGGGTTTGAAAATGGAGGTGTTTAGTTTACTTGAATGCATGTGCTTACACAAGTACTGTGTTGGTGAAACTTGCTGCTTCCTAACTTGCCAGTTGCCACACACCCAACCTGCTGCAAGCAGTTGAACTTTCGGCTGTCACAACTTGCCGCAGTGTTAACTTGCTGCTGTGATAAGTCACTGCAGGTGGAAGTTGCCACTGAAACAACTCACTGCTGTAACAACTTGCTGCTATAACAACTTGCTGCATGAATTGCAGCCACTTGCCATTGCATTGACTAAAATTTCAGGAAAAAAGGAATTCCCACATTCTTCCACTTATTAACTAGGCATTCTGCTGTTTGAAAATGTTTAGAATATATAGAGGAGGTTTAGAGGAATATATAGAGGAGGCTGACCTAGTACTATTGGTGGCTAAATGACGTGAATTTCATTTATGATGGCAAGGTTTTTCTTATTGTATTGTACACTATTTTTTCAATTGCAAACATCTTCTACTGTGAATTACGTTTTAAAAAGCTCTAGAAGTGTCTGAATTAATCAACAAGTACAGCAAGTTGAAAGAGTGGCAACTTATAACTACTGCAAGCTGTGACTGTGGTGAGAAATGATTGCAGCAACTTGTTGCAGCAGCAACTTGTGACTGCAGTCACTTCAGGCTGTGGTCAGTTGCAGCAGCAACAAGTTAGGATGCAGCAAGTTGAAGTGCGGCAAGTTCAACTGTGGCAAATTTCACCCACACCCACAAGTACAAATTCCATCCTGCACGGCTGCAGGATGGAATTAAACCCACTGCCACCCAATAGGCTTAAGATCTTTGAATATTTTTCTGAAAAATTACCCATGATGCCGCATGTATCATCCTCAAAAATTGTGAACCATTTTAACCTCCTTGAAATGTCCTCTCCAAATTTGAATTTGGCTTGTAGAAGATGTAACCGTAAATGCAGGGTTCAATAATATCTAGACTAAATTTTTTTTTCTTTTTGCAGCACCTGATATTCTCGCTGACTTACCTGATGTCCTCGCTGATCCCAGACGTGCCAGTGGACCTGAAAATCCAATTACAACGAGAAGCATCGGCAGCTCGCGAAGCCCTCTTCGACGGCGAGAGGCAATACTTCAACAACCGACCTCGCAGTCGAGCCTCGTCCACCGACTCCCACATGGCCGCCTCTGACTTGACCCTCGGCGCCCAAATGGCCGCCACCGCGGATGCATCCCGACAGGACAGCAGCCACCAGCACAAAAAGCAGCGTCCTTTGTCAAATTCCGGCTTAGTCGGCATAGCGGGGACTCAGGCCAAAAACAGAGACGCGAGTAGCGCGCCTGCGTTTCTCGTGGAAGAGGTCAATTTCAGCGACTGATTTTGTCAACAAGACAAAAGAAATTTTTCTCTCTCGGCTTGTCAATTCTCCTCGAACTACTCAAGGTGCAGCAGTCATTATTACCGTATTTTTTGCTTCCTGTTACGACGAAGCTTCGCACGAAACCCAGATGAGGGAAGAGAAACTGAAGGTGCGATTTATTCGTTTTCGAATCGTTGATGTTATATACGCGCATGTGGAGTTACAGTATTTTTATGCAAGGGAAATCTTTTTCTGAAACTTTGAAAAATATTATTTATGAGGAGAAATATACGCTTAACGTAATCAGAAATAATATGCATTTCTACCAGATTAAAAAAATAATAAACCTCTGTAATAACGTATAAATCTGTTTTTCTTTTCACTATTCTTGAACAATTCGCTGGCAATTCATAACAAAAAAAGCTTCAACTCGTTATTATTCCGGCAAAATTTCGAAGCGAAAAATCCAGATTGTTGTTCTACCGATATTTTCTTGCGAACAAAAACTGCTGAGAAAACAAGCATTGGATTATGCAAGTGAAGTCAGATTTATTAGGATTAAATTATCCTCTCGGTTTTATTTTTGAGGACATTCAACGAGTAAAGATAGACATTTTTTTCTTTTAAAATGATTAATAGAATATTGAAAAATACGCTTCATGGAAACTTTATGCAGGAAGTGTGAAAATTCGCCAACTCTGGAATGCTCCTTAAAATCTATATTTATTTGGGATGGATATCAATGTATTTATTCATTTTAAAAAATTGACATTTGATGAAATAGATGTCGTTAGAAGGCTGTAAAAATTTCGGTTTGACTCCGAATTTAAGATGACTGAAATTCATTGAAAAATCACGAACAAGTGCGATGTAGCCAATTTTTTCATCGTTCGACAAATCTTGAATTTCTGCAAGATATTGGAATTTGCGGAAATACATTCATGTTCACTGATCGCTGTCGAACGTGCGTTCATTCATTTTGATGTCGTTGAACTATTTTTCAGTCAGCTTCATTAATTTTCTTGGAATATTTCAGGATGGAAACCAGGTATAATCGTGCCATTTTTCTTGTCCCCGGATCGAAGACCCGCAAAAATAGTTACGAGCCTTTTTAAAAAATTGATGCCAGGAAGAACCTCGAAGGACTGCTGTTTTAATGGCAGGCAAAGCATAATTTCCTTCGGTTCCATTTCCCGCCCACGAAAACCTTGATTACGTGTCAAAATATGCCACTTCGCCCATCATGATGATCATTAAGGTGTACCGAATTGGCGAAGGAAATGAGTGTGCTGAAATGGGAAGCATCGACGGATTGCCGGGTGCGGCCGAAGTTGAAAACCGCGACTGTGAATAATTCATGTGCAAATTCTGGCGACGCATTTTGTGCGTGATGGCCATTAATTATCCTCTGTCACATTTCAAATGAGTCTTTGAGACATTAAAGACACTAAAGAAAAACGAAGAAATTATCGCATTTACCCGATGTTAACGATGGGCCAAGAAAGATACAACTTCTCATTTTAAAAATTTATTTCTCAAAATCGAATGCAATTACAAAGAGGTCCTGAGATGCTATCATAATTAAGGTACTTTTCTGACTATGCCCCTACATATATATTGGAATTGCCTCTTGCTGTAATTTTATTGCTGATATTTTCTTTTTGTTATCTTGGGGAAGGGGGTGTGCATTCAGATCAGTTATGAATTTGTTACTTTCTGTGATGTATTGTCGTTTTTGTTTGATCCTTGGACACCAGCAGCCTCCTTTCCATCCAAGGGCAAAGTTGGACTTTTTCCCCTTGGGTCTGAGTTACATTTTTGCACAAGGTTATGCAACCCCTGCCAGGTGGGGAAGGGCAAAGTCAGATTTTATCTGGGGAATAGAGAAATGCTGAGAAAGTCCTAAGTCAGTATTGACCTCTAACTTGGGCTCCTGGCTTTCAAGCTTAAACTTTATATTGAATGTGGGAACAACACACAGCCAGGGGGAAAAAGGGAGCCTTGAAGATTTAATTTTTCCATTCTCAAGTGAAATTTTTCCGTGGAAAAAAAAACCCAGGATTTTTCCCAACTTTGCCCATCACACACTCTCATGGTTTTTTAAAATGTAATTTCTGAGTGCACCCAAAATCTGCAAAAATAGTCTAACTTTGTAGCAGAAGCAAGGGCATATTTAACCTTAAATACCGTATTTACTCAAGTACCATGCGCCCTTGAGTAAGGCACGCAGAGGGGTTTTTTAGTTGGAAATTTTGCTAAAATCTTTTCCCTCAGTAAGACGCGCACCCTAATTTTTAGTGAATCTGAAACAAAAAAATTTTGCAAATAAAAACAAAAAATTGACTTTAGGCATGAATTGAACAAAAATCTCATCAATTTTCAACTTTTTCAGTACAAAAACGTTTCTTTGTTACATTTGCTCCAAATTTCTCCATTATAATGAAGTATAATGCACACATAACTTTCTAAAACTTCTTGAAAATGTTGTACCTGCTTATGACATCCACCACTTTTTTTCTTCTGAAATTTGGGGAAAAAGGTGCACCTGGTACTCAAGTAAATATGGTAGCTTATTTCTCTACAATACATTGCATCTTGATGTGATGGAATATTTTTGGATAGATGTGGGAAGGGGAGGGGATTTGGATGTGGGAATTTTATTTGAACCTTTTGAGTGCTGAACAGCAGAAAATAAAGCTTGTTCATCAATCAATCAATACAGTATATTGGAATGTCCACTGGTTGGATCACGCTTTTTGGTATTAGACTTAGACAAGAAAATTTACAATTGCAGTAATTTTCACTAGAAAAAAAGATAGGAAAATAACCAATCAACAATTCCATGAATTTAAAAAAAAGTTTAAATGCAAAAAATACTGTAAGCGTGCAGAGGAAAACCCACATAAAATCTCCCCCTTCTGACATAGAAAGGAGCCTAAAAATGAAAAAAAGAGCACATAATCTCATAAGCTTGTAAGAGAATAAGTTTATTTTGGGTGAAGAGAATATGTTCAATAAATTAAAGAGATCCATTTTGAACTGGAGCTGAGGTTTTGCATAAATTCATCAGGAAAGTTGAACACAAATCCATGAATTCCTTGATTCCAAAAACTTCAACTTTTCCAACTACAGATTTTTCAATTGAATATAAAATTTTATTTTCCCATTCAAAATTTGCTCGGAAGTTCTATGTCCAGTCCAGGTGAAAGAAATCTATAAACCTTAATCGTTACTGTGATTGGAAGCTCCACGTGGAGGCTTCCATCGATCGCAGATTGTTCTCGAACATGGAAACAAACTTGGGCTTGTTTCTTTTTTTATTTCCTGCGTTTCTGTGAATGAATCCGACTGTCCAGAGGGAAGTTGGAAGGTGCCCTCGTAGATATCACAGAGATCAGTCATTTTACTTCCGGCTCTATATGAAGGCCTTCCGGGGGGAGGACGAATTTTCATTCCTCGCGACCCGCGCATTAAACAAATTTTTGTTATGCACTTAATTTGTACACATGTTACTAAAAAAAAAAGGAAAGCAGGTTCGAGAATTCAGTAAGGAAATTAAAATGATTTGTCTCAAAACTTTTGACCAGTTCTGCTGTATTTCGAGATTGGAAAAACACTTCTCGACTTTGTTCATGCGTATTTTTTTCAAGTACTGTATGTTAATTTATCGAGGTTTTGGATTTCCTCAAATATATGAAGGATTTTTAGAGGGTGTTCCAAAAATTAGTGGGAATTTTATTCACTTGGTTGAAATTACAGTACTGCAGTTCGAAATAGTGTACTGTACTGTACATTTGTGACAAGGGAATTTTTCAGTCCAAACAATTTTGAAAAAGAAAGTTTTTTCGTATAAAAAAATACTGTTAAATAAGAAGCATCACACATAATTTAAACTTTTCAGAGCATGCAGAACTTCCTGTTTTTTCCATTGGAAAAAACCAAAGCAATAAAAATTCGGATCTATCTCACGTGTTTGGTGACAAATAAAAACGAATAATTAAATCACAGTGAAAAGAAAGAACACCGGACATTAGCTAGTTTTTGTTGTTGTTGCCAGGAGCGTGCATTCCATGGAATATCTTGAATACAGAAGTTCTAAAAACCCTTGAAATTTCTGGATTTATCCAATTACTTTCAAGTTATTGTGAACTTTGTCCTATAGACCTTGGTTTTAAAATATCTAAAACTCAATTGAACATGTTCTCCATAAATTTTCAAAGCTTCTTTGAGAAATTTATAATGATCCTTATTTATGCTTCAGGGCACAGATTTAAATCCTCTGGGGGTATGCAAAATGATCCTGCACAAATGACTCAGTCCTTTTTATTTAAAATTATTGAAATCCGCGCAAGACCTGCCTTATTCTTAAATACTATACTATACTGTACTTGAAAAAAAAAAGGTCGGTGTGGTTCTTCATTCTTTTTCGTCCCCCACACCCTGCACCGAGGCCCGGTCTCATCCAGGCGCAGAGGGGTAATGGGGTTGTGGGTTCGGCCAAAAATAAACGGAAGTAAAAAAAAAAAAAAACCAAAGGAAAAAAAACCTCAGGATAGAACAGGATTCGCGTGTTATTGCATCGACGCTATATACGCCCGTGATGAGCGAGTAGCCAGGATGTAGTATGCTGGTGTTGCATATGGCTGCGCACGCACCAAAGAATGCAATAAAAAAGAAAAGAATCAGAAGGAAGAATAAAAAAAAAAGGGAGACCATGTGCTTTATATATACACGCTCAGCTTGTCACAGTGGCCCCGTGAAATTCCCCGTCAACTTGGGTCAGTTTTCTATCTAACCTGGCTTCGTGCACCACTAAACAACGGTGTCCGGTTCCCGCGTGCACAATTTACTTGTCCTTTCCGTCGCGGAACAATATTTGACATAGAACGGTGATGGCCAGAAAAAAAGAAGAGCCCATGGACGGGATTCTTGGAACCTCATCACTTAAAGGGGGTGTTGATTGTGGTGCAACTGAGTGGAATCACTGAAACTGTGCAGCCTATAATTGAGTGTCCATACTCCATCCTCTCATCATCAATATGCTGGGCCCAATTATCAAACCTCATACGATGAAAATAATTAATGCAGGCTATGCTTGTTGTATGATTTGTTTCATATACGTACAGATCACATTCATGCAAAGAACACATTTTCGATTGATGGGATGAACAATTTGATCAGATGGCCAGAAAAGCAAGGAGCCCATGATATCAGATGGCCAGAAAAGCGAGAGGAACTTCATCACTAAAGGGGTGTTGATTGGGGTGCAACTGACTGGAATCACTAAACTGCAACCAAATTAAGCACAGCTGAGTTACATTATTGGTAAAAAAAAATCACATTATACTGTGAAGAACAAGGTTATCATCCTTGGTGCCACTTTTGTTTGTCATGCTGTAGTATGAATAATTGCACCAAAAACCTTGATCTAGAGAAAGTTCTTAGTGCAATGTGTTTGTAGTATGAGGCACCACTGTAAAAATTGTACATGAGAAAGAGTAAAGGAGATGTGTTTGGGAGTCAGAACCTCAGAACCAATGGCTAAATCAGTTGCACGCCAATCAAACATAATCCAAAACACAATTAGTTGAAAGGTGCAATCAATCCTCTTTTTGTCAAACTCCAAGGGAAATGCAGATAAATTTAATTTAGGCCAGTTTGGAAATATTGAAAATGCAGTTTTATTCAGGACAGAAAGAAGCAATGCAGGAAATTATAATTTGTGATATTCTGGGCATTAACCCTTGGATGGCAAAGGGTTCTTTCTCAGTGCGCGGTAGACTTGGGATTTTTTGGGGGGCAGCGCATCTCAGTTTGACCCAAGGTTACTGAAATGCGCCCAGGTTGAGGAGGACTAAGTCGGGAAAAATCCATGAGGCAAATTTTCTTTTGTCCCCAAGATTTCCCCATGCAAATCCTATGCCAGGAATGCAGGAAAAAACATCACCCAGCCAGGGATTTTTTAAAAATTTTTGTTGACAATTTTCCGCAGGATTAGAAAACAATCTCAGACCTTTTCCTAACTTAGCCCTTGGTAAAAAAAATAGTTTTTTTTTTTATTCCCAGTACCCAGTGGCACAAACTTTTGCAAAAATATCCCAACTTTGCCTCACAAGGGTTAAATTGCTTCCTAAATGAGTTGACAGGATGCTGAATGTAGAGGCAAAGGGGTTACTTTCCGTATTAGCATTTCACTTCCTTTAAAAACACATAATTAGATTTCTATTCCTTGTCTGCTTCCTGTGGCAATAAAATCATAGCCATAAGACCTGCAGAAAAATACAATTGTGGATGTTTGAGAAGGAAAGCCTTTGAGTTAGGGAGGTTCATATAATGCCTCATATCAAAGGCAATTCTGACATGGACTTTGAAAAGTAACTTGACTTGGGAAGGTTTGAACTATCAAGTTTCAAATGCTGAATTTCCTTTTGTACCCGCACACCTTATTTGAACTATTCAGGATGTACAGCATAGGTTCAAATAAGAAAGAGAGTAAGCTAGACCATGGTTGAGACATGACATGAGATACTGTCCAGGTTTTATTCTTTCCCTTCCGTCTTTGTACTCATGCCGACGACGTGATGGGGTCTGTATATATATATACAGTAGTTCAGGATTGAGTAGTGAATAATGGAGTGTCCGATGACGGCTGAGTTTTGCTCAGCAATTCCCACTCCCGCGAAAATGCGCGGCGGGATTTATTGGGAACAACGGCTGGCTTGCTTTTGGCGCCAGTGTGATCCGTGACTGCGACCGAACACAGCACATATACATACAATACTGGACAATGTGAACTACACGCACCTTTGCTTCTTGTTGTGTTTATCAAGGTGCTTCTTCAAACAGATTTCGTTCTTTGTAAGGTTTGGATTACTGTAGTAAATTTCGTCCTCTGAATCTGTGTTCCCCGACCCGTGGTCCTCGAACCCGGCGCTTTTGTTCCACAGACGTTTTTTGCAGGCCTGAGGGAATGCATTTTTCACAATTAGCAAGGAAGGATGTTACAAGTATCTGTATTTTTAGTTTTGGCAAGACAATGGCAGCTAAGAATTATCTCACGGAAAATATATCTTGGCTTTTCTCCTAATAATACTTCAGACAAATTTATACCTGATTTAATTAATTATTCCAATTTTTGAGTCTGAAAAAACCTTTATTTCTTCAAGCCCACTTTTCCACTATAGCTGCTTCATTGGCTCCTGAATTAATTTTGCCAAAAAAAGCAGAAGCTTTTCAAGTACTGTACCTGCCACTCAAGATGCCTTTTAAGTAACACTTTTTTGAGCATAGAAGAATACTGTAGTATGAAAATTTGCTGGTTCGCAGAATATTGTTTTTTTGGAAATTTGAGAATTCATCGCGATGTGCCTCACCCCGTTTTGAAAAACTGACAAAAAGTAGAATCGTCGATTAGTAATTTATGCTGATATTGTGCGGAAACTCTTCGGAATTTTCTCGGAGAAGTTATCTTGAAATCCAACAACTTTTCTTATTGGTTCAATAACGGTTCGAGCTTTTCTCACTTGCTTTGAATCAAGGGAGTGTGAAACAGCATTGAATAAGAGAAAGGCGGGGAAATAATCTAAATGTCACATGTTCAATAAATTTGCAGGGTTGCCGTCACTGCCACTAAATTGTATAAATTATGCAAAATGTCGCTAATCTGGGGTTTTTCGTCACGAGAAAACGTACTCTCATTTTGAAGATTTTCAATTCTGGCACGCAAAATACTGAAGAAAGATCTCCAGAAACTCGAAAAACTTCCTTTGATTCAAAATTAATCTATCCCAAATTCCCACGTATAAATCCTCTGAAAAGCTTGCATGCCTATAAAGAACTTTGTTTCGAAATTACGAAAAAATTTGCGAAAAACTGCGACGAAAAGAAGCTAATTCATGCTTGGCGTCGCTGAGAAAGCAGCTCAAATGGACTATTTTTTCCCAGAAAAAAACCAAATGCTATTTATCAGAAATTATATGTTGTAATGTTGGAAATCACACCGCTTAAATTTTTAATTCGTTTATCTTTTTCTCCCCTAAAATGGCAGATCGACGGAAATGTGCAGAAATTAGCACCTAACAATGTATATTCCAGATTTCTTCCGGAATTGTGCGTGAATTCCTCTTTCGTCACGCCATTGAAACATCGCATCAGAAGACATCATCCATGAGCCTCGCTTAACAGAGTTTTCTATTCCACCACCACTGCCGAAATTTCCGGACACATCCCAAGCCTCTCCTCCCCCCCTCCAAACCTCTGTTCCACCGGAAGTAATAATGCAAGGAAACACGGAAACCGGTCATTAGGCAATGTGCCGCATCGTCAGCGACTTTTCCTGATCCCCTCACATAATGGGCGCCGTCGTCGGCACCGAATGCTGCGCCGCCACGTCGCCCTCGTGCGAGGAAAACGTCGTCAACGACGACAACAACAAGGCCGGCACAAATTGGTCGTCCCGCAACGGGGACGACGACTTGCCAAACGTTGGGACGATGCAGTCGAATAATGCAGTTGCTGCTGCTGCTGGCGACCATCATCGGGATGCTGCGGAACTGGATGAGGGTGCAACTGGTTCCGGTGCTGATGCTGTGAAACAGTTCCGGTTTCCGGACCTGCTGTTGCAGGAAGCACGACCCACAGCAGGCGACGACGCCGGAGGTGAGACGTTTTCATTGTCAATGCCGTGTCGCGTTCCTTTCGCGTAATGAATAAATTATTCGCATATAATACGGACAGCTCGAGAAGCTGAAGAAAAAAGAAAACTCGATTGGCACACACTTTTTTGATATTGCACTGCGGGGAAATGCAAAAAACTACCATTAAATAGAGACTTACGTTTTCGATGCCTGCATAAATTTCCATTTCATGAATCATAAAATTTCCTGATTTAAATGTTTTTCCTGCTACTAATTCACGATATTCCTCGTTGACGATTATTACAAAAATTCGCAAAGAATGTACAGTAATGCGTAAAGAAAATGTCTAAAATTTATGTCACAAGCTATTGATTGAATTTACCGCATTTGAAAATTGTATACTGATGAAATTGTGAAAATTGTAAAAAGCTCGCACAGGAAAATAGGCTTTTATTTCTAGTCCAAGTTTTGATACAGCACGTTGAATTTTAAAAGCCTCAAAAATCCAAAATATCGCAATTTATCACATTCGTAAAACGAAAAATAAAATTGGCATTCGATTTTGGTACGACAACAATACCTTCGAAATAAACTGCCTGCAAAAATGAAAGCCGAAGAAGTTGAATTTTCTTTGAGACGACATCAACCATCACAGCGTTTCCATTTTTTTTAAAATAATTGTGAGATGATGGAATTTTATTTTTCACTTCAAAATATTTCTCGCAGTGGTATTAAAAAAAAATTGCTGGCTATCCCAAAAGTATTGATTAATACTGTGTGTTCAACCACTAAGAACGACGAATTTATTGAATTTACTCAACATTTAGCTCGAGTTCAAGCTTTAAAAAATCTCCCTAGCATCTCGAATATCTCATTCGAAATGTTTCTAAAATTTATCCGAACAACCCTAAAAATCAGAAGAAAAAATGTTTGGAAAGCCTTAACGACTTGAAATTTCAACCCATGTCGTGTCTCGGGTATAAAACCTGGAAAAATCTCATGCAAGAATCTTGTAATCTCGAGTCAAATCAGTCTCAATTCTTAAAGCTACCTGAGTTTATCCTTTTATCTCTGGAAAAAATAGGAAAGCAAATAAATCATTCGTCTTTGGGTTCAACTGCCGTTGGTGCTCAGAGGGCATCGATTTATCGGAGAAACGTTTGCGTGGGGCTGTGGTAACCCTAGTTGTAGTCATGGCACAGGGCCGGGTTCTGATTGATCGCATTTAACCCAGCAGGTAACAATGGAGTTTCCACGTGACATGCAAGCTTTTTTTATTTTTTATTCTAGGGTTACGAAATTCAGAAAGTTGTAATACAGTCCGTGGTTTCCACTATTTTCTGTTGAAATGGCGAGCAAAGATGCCATTTCTTGTGGAATAAAATGGAAATGGACATTGATATCTCAACCCCGAAGCTACGATCGTGATTGTTTTTGTTGTCTGCTCATGTATGATTTGATGACTTTGAAACAAAACAGGATTTTTCTCAGTGGTTGAGAAAATGTTCTTCGTGGGATTTTCAAGCTTTTTTCGATGCATTCCTCACAAAAAAAAGAATGCCGTGAGTTTTTGCAAAATAACTTAGAATTGAAGTGAAGATCCTGCATAATTTCGAAAACAGTACATGTGTCCCCGAAACACAAGATTTTTTTTCCGTTTTATCAAAGATTTTCTCGAGCAAAAAAAAAATGTTTGTATCTTTGTTTCAGGTCTGATTTGATCACCTAGGATGACTAAAAAAAACTAGATTTTTTTAGTGATTGAACGAGTTTTCATTGAAACGAGTTCTCAAGCATGGAATTTTTCTTGAAGTAAACAAGTTCAACTCTCGAGGGACTCGAATGGAACAAAACAATTTTTTTCATGCTTTTTCTACAATTTTAATGTACATTAGCATGACAAATCCTACAGAAGAAAAATAGCCTCTGGTTTCTTCGAATCAATACGTAATTCATATTTTATTTTGGCTACTGTTTCCTCGTTTGAATTTCGTCAATCATATCTGAAACAAGAAACTTAAAACAAGAAAATATTCAAGCTTTGTGGCAATTGAAAACAAGCCTCCGTCATATAATCTCGATTCCTATCTAAGAAAGAAACATTTCATTTTTTCCTCGCTACAGGAAATTGCACAGGATGCGAAATTTCACGCAGTTCTGCGAAAAATCTAAGAATTCAGAAATACCCACTAGCAATTCCACCCTTCGTTGAATATTAAATGTAACAAAACCTTTGAAATATTGGCTTCACAAACATGATCAGAGATCAGTACTATATTAGTCGTATGCCGCAAAACAAGCGAGCTAATGCAGAATAAGTTTTGGACCTTTTTTTTGTTTGGCAGAAAATATTGCTCTTCAAAACAAGGAAAATAACCAAAATGCAGAGCAATAGGTGTAAGATCTCATTGATACGAAACATCAAGATGAGATTTAAAAAAAGATTAGAACTCAGCTGAACTTCAGCTATAAAATGCGCAAATTTCAAGTTTAGTAGCTCAAAACAGTCGCCATTAGTTTAGCGCATATACATTGGAAACCTAGAAACTTTTTCATGTCAAAGTTTTGGAGTAAAACCACGCCAAAAAATTTACCTTCGCGAATAAGAAAACAACGTTGTCAAACTTGGAAAACCGAATTAGGAGTTTAAGTCTAAAATTTTCTTTGCGGATTGCTGTTCAATCTATGATTGATTTAATAGAGATTTGGAAGTTTTACAGCATACTAATTAATGTCACTATATGCATACTAATCAATAGTCAGAATGAACACTCCTTAGCTTCTACAGAAAGAAAAATATCCGGAATAATATCGGGTATAGAAATTTATAATTAAGTCCATCAGAAGGATTAAAATAGTTTGCGCTGAAAAGATTAGCGTTTACTGTGCCAAATGAAGCAATTGAGCTAAAATTCACATGGAAGAAGCGAATCAACGATTTCAAAGAAATTAACGTGATAATGTATCGTCCTATTGCGACAAATACCGTTTCCTTAAAATCCTCAATATTCTGAAGTCTTTAATGATGCTGAAAATATAAATAACCTAGTTCTTGTCAATAAGACTGAAGAGGGAACAGTAAACACAAAGGAGACACTCTGAACTCCGTCAAAATTATCGATTCAAATGACAGGTAGTATATTTGCGAACTTTTGACCCACATTGTGAGCGTGTTAGGCCTTTAAATCATGCAAGAACAAAAAATCGAAGCATTCATGTCATGTGCGAAGTTGGCTAAATCTTAGCAGTGTTTGTTCAAGACTTCTTGATTACCCCAAATCTAAACAATGTTGTCAATAATTTTTTTTTTACAAATTTGTAAGATTATGCATATAATTATTTTGGTTGGGGTTTTGTTTTCTCGGGACGAATTTTCTATCGGGCAATTATTGTCTCATTGTATTTCGCTATCATTAAAGTTTGAAATTGACACCATATATTCTCAAATGATTTCCCCTTGAATTTTTTTAGAGTGTTGGATGTTTAATCTTGCGTTGAATAGAGACTGGCACTGATTTACACCTGAGGAAGAAAAGTTGAGGCTTTGGGACAAAAAAAAGGAAACAAAAAAATATTTAAAAAAAATCCTTGCGAAAAATGTGAAAGACACGTGGATGGCAACTGTTTCTTGAAAATGAGACATAAATGCCAAACAAATGGGTGGGAAAGGGCTTCTTTCTTTAGCTCTTCATAAATGGACCAAAGGATTTTTTGGATTAAAATAATTGTCCAAATTCTTTCCTTTTCCCCTTTCTTGTACCTGACTTTTGTCAGAGACCAGACATTTAGTGGGAAACATTTACGTAGCTTCAACAACTTTTCAGAGTTCCTAACTCTGAAAAGAGTTAGGAACTCTAACTCTTTTCAGAGGAGTTCATTCTCATTGCCCATGTTGTTATTTGGCTGCTAATGAAATGCTTGGAATGGCAGAGTCAAGTATAAGATTGATCGGTTAGCTCAGAAGAATGACGAAGGTAATTTAACCCTTGGACAGTGGAGAGTTCATTTCCATTGTGAGGAAAAGTTGGGATATTCTTGGGGGGTGGAGCATTTCAGTTTGACCCAAGGTTGCTGAAATACTCCCAGGTTGAGAAGGCCTAAGTCAGGAAAAATCTGGGAGACAAAATCTCTTTTGTTTTCAGGAATCTTCCATGCCTATCCTATGCCAGGAATGCAGGAAAAAACACCACCCAGTGAGGGAGTTTTTTTATTTTTCATTAAAAAATTTCTGCAGGATTAGAAAAAATGTTGGACTTTTTCCCAACTTAGGCCTTTGTACAAAAGTTTCATTTTTAAAATTCCCAGCTCTCAGTGACACACAATTTTGCAAATATATCCCAACTTTGCCACACAAGGGTTAAGTTAAAAGGCTCTTTTAACCCTAGGACAGCGGAAGGTTCATTTCCATCATGAGGCGAAGTCTGGATATTCTGGGGGGTGGATCATTTCAGTTTGACCCAAGGTTGCTGAAATGCTCCCAGGTTGAGAAGGCCTAAGTCAGGAAAAATCCGGGCGACAAAATCTCTTTTGTTTTCAGGAATCTTCCATGCTGATCCTATACCAGGAATGCAGGAAAAAACACCACCCAGTGAAGGATTTTTTAAATTTTCATCCAAAATTTTCTGCTGTATTAGAAACAAATGTTGGACTTTTTCCCAACTTAGGCCTTTGTACAAAAGTTGTATTTTTAAAATTCCCAGCTCTCAGTGACACAAAATTTTGCAAATATATCCCAACTTTGCCGCACAAGGGTTAAGTTAAAAGGCTCTTTTCTTACAATATCTCACTTCTCCTCTCAAAGAGGAATTAAGGCAGGTGATTTTAGGAAGAAATCACCTGATTTCTTCCTGGCTCAGGATTGGCTGAATTTGGGAAATTCAAGGAAGTGATGACCAATTTTTGGCCTTGGATGAGGCTCAATGAGTCTTGCAAAAATTGTTATTTTGGCGAGGCTCACTGGCCTTGAGATGCTATGAGTTTTCTCAGCTGGATGCTGCAGCACTGCTGCATTTGGGACTTGACAAGAAAAAATGATTGATGGGTAATGACATCCCATTGAAGGTCACTATAATCTCGACTTTCTTGATCATCAAAATGATTTTTAATATTTTCCAAGTCCTGCAAAAAAAGAAGCACAACCGAAATGTCATGCCGTGAAAATAGGGGGCCATTCCGAGGTGGCAAGAGAAATAAAAGGTGGGGGAGAAAAACGTCTGCGGATTTAATGGATGCGCCGGGATATCCCAGGGCTGCGTCGTTTCCTCCTTCCGGTGTGTGGGCTGGGCCATCTATCCCCGACTACCTATATAGATAGGCAGGTAGGGTAGGGTAGCTAGCTGGCCCAGGCAGCGCGGGAAGACGGTGCTTACTTCTCATGCGACAATCTTGGGAGTGTCCCGAAGCATATCTGGCGGGTTGTTGGCAGCCATCGAGCCCAGTTTCCCCCAAGTGGTTCTGGAATGCGGGTCAAACCCCCCCAGAGCAGAAATCAGACCGGGTTCCACATTCATAAATACAGTACAGTATAAATATAGTACATAATTCCCCCACCGTTTCAATATACTGTACTTTTACGTACACCACACATAACTCGCAAAAAACAGGTGCAGAATAATTGATTGAAATCGACTGGCCCACCGTCAGTCAATTGCTGTAAATAACGCGCGCAATGAGTTTGATTCATGGTTCGTCGATCATTATTATTGATGGAGCGCTTGTGGGAACCAGTTTTTGCTCATACTACGTGATTGTGATTTTTGACTTTACTGTATATACTTTCTGCGAATAATCCTCAATTTCCGGTCCACGAGATGCCGTGGAAGCTTATAAAACAGTACAGCAGTACACGAAAAAAAGCACTATGATCGTGTTTTCAATGGCCGTTGGTCACGTTACGTGACGTGAAAATATACAAACATTTATTTTCTATCTTACCTGAAAAAAAATCTTTGTGTAATTTGGAATTTAACTGCTTAGGATCGAGGTGATTCCGGGTTAAATATTGTGGAAATTCCCATACGTTCTCTTAAAGGGTCTCTGTCACGAATTGGCATGTGTCTGTATTTTTTTTAGAAGTTATGTGTTGAAAATTTTTTATTATCAAGCAATAAAATAAAACGAATCAAAGCATGGGTGAAGTGTTGGGAACTGCAGCACATTTTGCTAATCGATAAGTTATTAAACTTACCGAGTCTCAGAAACCGGTACTACTGAGGCTTCAAGAGCCTCAACTTTTTCCTTTTCCTGATTTTAGAACCGGAAAGTAAAAGAAAGTGCATCGTATTCAATTTCACTTTTCCTGATTGATCAGAAGAAATCACAAGAGCTTTTAATCAGCTGATCTCCACCCGAAAACTTGTCTGAAACGTCTTTCCTGACTCTTCTATAAAAAATCCTACAAATGTAGAAAACCATCATCGGTTTGAGTTCCTTTGATGTCAAAAGAAATTTGTATTGAAGTGTGATTTTGTGAAATATGTGAAATTGCTGTATTGATCTCTTAATTCCTCATGGGACTGAAATAAAATAACTAGTTTTTAAATCTTGATAGAGGGATTATAACAGATACTCTTGGACTGAGTGTTGCGTTTTCTGAGGTCTTTTAAACATTTTTTATACATTCCTGAACAAAGAAAAATGCAGTAAAATATTTTCTAAATAATGCAGAATTGACGTGAGTCTCCTACATCTTTTACATTAATTGTAACCCCGAAATTTTATACGTTTCCATGCCTCATCTAAAATTTTCTCAAGCGATAAAAATGAAACTTATAATGTATTCTCAAAACCGAACAATTAAATTTTTTTCCCGAAACGAAACTTCACGAATGAAGCGCTATTTCGAAAAACGAAAAACCGGAATCATGTGATCCAAAATTAGCATAAAATAATAATGGTATAATCCGGAAAATATTCGTTCTCGAAGGTGGATTTATTTTCCGAGGATTCATCGTACGAAATGAAAACGAGGGGAAAAAATTCTGATTTAGAAGTGAATGTTCTGGCATTGATGGACTCGTCAGACTCATTCACGCTATCTGAATAATATTATTCAGACAATAAGAAACCCACATTCGACATTACCCAATTACGGGGGAAAAAGCGTCAGAATTATTCAAAGTGCTGCGCAGTTTCGTGATAACTGAAGAAACCGTGTTCGTCTTTCTGAAACATTAATCACGAACTATGCCAAAAAATGCAGAATTGAAATAATCATGACGGAGACCCTTAATAAACGCTGCAATATTTTTTATTCTCTGAAATGGAATAATGGAAAGCCCTAGATTAAAAAAAAAAATGCAAGGACTCCGTGTAACACAAACAATTAGTGGGAATTACACCATCAACGCATAACTCACATTCTTTGCGTTGCCATCTGCCAAAACCATTTTTGCTCAAGAATAACACATTTTGGCCATTAAATTTGCTCAAAGTCTTACTCGAAAATAAATTGCTTGCGAATTTTTCGCATTTCCTTAAAAATGTTATAGGCAAAATATTGAACGAAACGGACGAGGAGTTGCATTTGATTAAATTTCATAGTTCGGATGAGAAAAATAAGAAGAGAAGAACTAATCCCGCGTGGTAATGAGACCCACCTTGTAAAAGTCCTTGTTGTACCCGGGATTTTCCGTGGACTGATATGTCCTGACAAAAAGAATAAAACAAATAACCGTCGACGACGTTGCCGTTGACGTTGACGCTGACGTTGCTGGCATGCAGTGATGGGCAGTGCGTGTTCGCGACTACCGCAGAATCTCGAGTGTCACGAAAACGATACCAGGAATTCGGGTTGCGGGTTCCCTACTGCTGGTGGTGGTGGTGGTGGTAGCTCTGAGAAATCCGGAAACGGACCCGGAAATCAGGGTGCGACAACTGCTGCTGCTG